>CABFWO010003920.1:0-16982 GCA_902155825.1 Timema genevievae | reverse complement strand
GGGGGGGGGGGGGGGGGGGGGGGGGGGGGGCACTATAATATAACAAGCTGCTCCCGTAAACTAGTTTGGGGCATTATCGCTAGGAGCATTATCGCTAGGAGCAGCTTACAATGACGTCACAGATAAATGCGCATTTGTGGAAGTGAATTCCATAGAAAATCAAGTGTGAGGTCTATGTAAAATTTGCCATTGCTGTTTTGTTAGCAATTTGTCCTTTATTTTTAAAAAAAGAATATTGGCTAGATTTTACCTTTTATAACGTGGTTTGTTTATAAAATAATGGATTAAGTTAGATTTTATTGAATTCGATATAAGAATATATTAATCAACATTCCACAATAGAAAATGCGTTTTGTTCCAAGTGTAACGTCACGCTTCGAATCTTTTAGATTGCGGCACTAACGCCACGAGCGCTAGCGATGTGGTTCTACTCGCCAACATTTAGAGTGGCGTTTCTATATTTATCCCTTTTCGATGACTATGGACATATGTAACTTAAATATATTTTTCTAGCGCCGTATATTAGTACCCGTTTTGATTTAAATGAATCTGTAATAATCAGGCAAAAGATTAAAGGATGGGCTGGTTTTATTTTTAAATAGTACCCACATTTGATTAAAGATAGAGAGTGATAAACAATTTATTATAAACTACCCTCAGTACACTCAAAAAGGATTCGAACCTCTATCTCCCCTGTCATCAGCAGTCCAATATATATCGTATGTGACGCCTCAGACATTTCGTACATTATAGTAGGTGCACGAGTATATTAATTGCGTTAATGGCGGAGGTATGAATAAAGACAAAGTTAGTGGAAATGTAACCACGTTTGCGTAGCGGCAGAGTAGAAAACTATTTAGGATACACTAACCGAATGGGATTCGAACCTTGAACCTACCCGTCTACATCAGTCTAATCTTTTGCGAGAGTAGAGTCTTAGACCATGAGGTCACCGAAGCGGGTTTTAAATCTATTGATAATGACTTGAAATAATACGTAAATAAGTTTTGCAACTTTGGTCATATTCTTAAAATAAACAAACAAAATAAAATATGCATTAAAATTTAAAATAGCTCACACAATTAAAAACCACAGAAAATGCATACATCTGCCATTTACGGTACCATTTTTAAAGTGTGTTAGGCTTGTGTGCTTTGTTATTAATCACTATATCCATGTCTATCGGTAATATTACCAACCGTAAAAAAAAACACAAAACAATGGAATAACAACTCAAGAGTGAAACCATTTGTTTTCTATTATTTATATTTATTCGTAGTTAATATATTGACATAATTAACATTTTCATTTTTCCTTTATCGTTATTTTAATTTTAGAAAAAATATAAAGACCAGAATAAAGTTATTTGCGTATTTGTTTGTTCATCTTAAATACCTCATGCAAAATCGATAAAGTAGTGTTTTAATTATTTTTTTAAAAAACCGCATCTTGGGTCGATTGGTCTTAAGGCCAGTTCACACAGAACGCTAAGCTAAGCTATGGTTCTTCTTTCCCCTCTCGAATTAAGTGTCGTTTATTTCCGGCCTACTCCAGTGAAGTTTAGCTATTATATTCTCCGAAATATCTTGTTTGAGCTCAGATATATTACTGGAGAAAAGCATCTGCTGCTATTAACAGCTGTTTTGCAAGAGGAAGAAATTGTAGGAGGTAGAAGTTTTACTTATTCAATTAACGCTTCCATTTTAATGTAAAAACATTTATTAAATATAAAACGTAAATAAAATATTACTTAGATACACGTGAAACAAACTAAAATGTGCGTACAACCCGAACGGTTAGTAAGACGCGGTGCTAATAATATTAACAAACTGAAAACAAAACTTCAACACTTCTTTGGTTATTTTCAACAATCTAGCACTGCGTCTGTTCAACACGTAACCCAAGCTGCACTATGCGCAGGCGCAACTTAAGATAGCTCAATATGGGAGATGGAAAAAATTGCTCGGACAGCAATAAAAAAAAGCGCAGCGTTGTAAGGCATAGCTTAGCTTAACTTTCTATGTGAACCGACACATTTAAATATATCGTTTGATATTTTTATAAACAGTTAGCAAAGCAAGTATTAATATAGCTTAGCATTCAGTGTGAACCGGTCTTAAGTTTCTACTCTCGCAATAGACTATACTACTAAAGACAGGGGGGTTCAACAGCCTTAAGGCGCTACTCTCACAATAGACTATACTGCTAAAGACAGGGGGAATCAATAGTCTTAAGGCGCTACTCTCACAATAGACTATACTGCTAAGGACGGGGGAATCAACAGCCTTAAGGTTCTACTCTCGCAATAGACTATACTGCTAAAGACAGGGGGAATCAATAGTCTTAAGGCGCTACTCTCACAATAGACTATACTGCTAAAGACGGGGGAATCAACAGCCTTAAGATTCTACTCTCGCAATAGACTATACTGCTAAAGACAGGGGGGATCAATAGTCTTAAGGCGCTACTATCACAATAAACTATACTACTAAAGACGGGGGGAATCAAGTTTCGATCGCTGTCGGTTGTACTGAGGCTGGATTTTTCCAAAATGGTTTTACAATCTCCCTCCACGCAAATGCTTGTACACTTACTTTAAATTCAACCTTCTTCATCCCTAAAACCCCCTTAGCGTAATTATTACATAAGCGTATAACCAGAACGGGTAGTAAGACGTGGTGCTAAATAAAACCTCTTATGAGTCAGTAATCATTTCATTGTGTGAATGAAAACTTTTAGGAAAAATCACCTCCAGTATTCTGCGGCTGAATCAGCAAATTAGTCTATTACGATCCTGGCGTCATAGACCACATTACCACTAGTGTATGTGGAGGAAAAAAGAGGAGGGGAGGGCTGTAAATATGGTCACAGGCTCCAATAACCCTTAAAACTAATTTACAACAAGTATTTCTTCCAACATAAATCACTCGCGAGATATTGTTTACGAGCGATATGTCATTGTGTATAGTGTGTGTGTGTGAATTTCACTAAATTTCGAACACCCATGCGTGGTTTACGTCATTAACAAATCATACATTTAGGTTTGTTTTGTTTGATTAATTCCCTTTTGCCGTCAAATGGCGCAAATCTATCAACATGTATTCTCACAATCGGTGTGTTTTGTCGGACCGTTAAAAACATCGCTAAGCGATTGTGTAATTGTTTGGGCATCATTTGCTTCAAAATTTTGATTAATCTCATCCATCAAGATCACCTCTTTGGTCTAGTGGTCCAGTGCTTCTGGCTACAGATCTAGGGGTCTCGAATTCGATCCCTGGAGCTTCCACCAATTTGTTTTTTTTCTGTGAAGCAGTGCTTCGTGAACGTGGTCAAACTCAGCCTCGTGAGGAAAAATGAGGAGATTCTTGAATGAAAAATTAGTGGCTCCTGAGATAAATGGTCAGAGAGTTCATTTGCTAACTTTATCATCATCATAAACTCTTTTCAGCCTGTGGCCGGGTCAGTTTAGTAAATTGCCTCCATCTTCCTCTTGCCGACCAGATGGTACTAAATATCCTGAGGAGTTGGCCCTATCTTCGGCAGCAGATAGCAATAACTTGTTTGTCATGGCTTGATGATGGTCTGAAGCTATGAATTTTTTTACATATAAGAAAAAATTTCATCGTTGACCACAACAAATTTTGTATTTTTTTTAAAGGTCCTTCCTAGCGAAATCCTACTATACCTCGGAAATCTCCATAAAATGGAGTTGAACCGGAACCAGAACTGATAAATATGACTAACAGTTATTTTTAATGAACCAGAACCGAAAACGGAATCCAAAAAATAAATTTCTTACGAACATGGACCGGACGGAACTCAAATCAATATCTTTTTAGCTTCATAAAGTTTTTTTTATCGGTTTATTAAAGTTTACCCACCTCGGTGGCATAGTTGGCTATCACGCTGGTTTCATGTTGTGCTAAACTTCCGAGGACGAGGAGATCAAGGTTCTAATCTCGGTCGGTTGAACTGGGAGTGGTTTTTCCTAAATGGTTTTCCACTCTCCCTTCACGCAAATGTGGGTTCACTTCCTATAAATTCAACCTTTAACCCATTAGCGTAATTAGTTCTTAAGTGTATAATACCAAACGGGTAGTAAGACGTGGTGCTAAATAACAAAATAGTAAAAACTCTTAATTATTATTTTTCTTAATTAAACATCATCCCCTTCTTTCTTTGACTTAATTTTTTTTTACTAATCTATTTTCCCCTTTTTTAGGATTTCTTCGTTAAAGTATTTTGTATTTTTTTAGTATAAATAATTTTAATTTTGTTGTAATTTAAAAAAGAAAGTGTGAAAATGGGAATAAGAGTGGATTGGGGATTACAACAAAGAATAAAAATAGTCCCACTATGGGATAATATTAGGAGGAAAGAAACTTAAGAAAGAGTAAAGCTTCAAATACTTGGGAAGTGTGGTAGAGGAAAGAGGAGGAAATGAGAGAGAAATTTTTACAAAAACGTCAGAAGTCTGGTCTGGGCTAGAGATGTGCCGCGGAAGTGCAAAGGAGTGATGAACAGGATGTACTACGTCCCAATATTGGAGTATACATCAGAAACATGAGTGATGAAAGAAACGAATAAGAGCAGGAGGAGAGAGACACGAGAGATGACATTTCTGAGTAGTAGGCTGGAAGTGACAAGGATTGACAAGATGATGAATTAAAGGGTCTGAGAAAGAGAGATGAAGTGTGAATGAAGAACCTCTGCAGAATAGGATAGAGAAGGATAGATTGAGGTGGTATGGACATGTGAAGAGGATGGAAGAAGTTGGGATTCCAATTAGGATGCTCGAAAAGAGGTGGCGGACAGGAGGTCAAGAGGAAGACCAAGAGACAGGTGGATAAAGGGAGTGTGGAGAGTATTGGATTGGGCTGGCGTGGAGGAAGAAAGGTGGTAGGAGGACAGAAGTAAATTGAGAGGATTATGTTCGAGACAGACTCTACCAGTGTCAGGAAACGGTGTATGATGACGTTAACCACGAAATGTATAGTGGTAGTAGGAATATTTTATTTTAAAAAAATCATTTAATAACCGTAACCTGAATTGAAACCTTAAAATATTTGTATGGAGAAACGGAACAAGAACTGATAAATATTTCGGTTTGACTCTGTGTTACACAAGCCTAGGTGGTGTCTTTCAACGACTCGGAGGAATCTAAAAGGCATCCCCCCCCCCTTTCCCTTCACCCCTCACCCTCCCCATTTACTTGACTAGGCAGGCGAAGGGGGAGAAATGGAACTTCATTACGAGGTTATCGTAACGTCCTGTTTGCGCTTTCAATCATCTGAACTTTCCCTGCTTCTGACGAGGTTCCAAAACTCTCGTATTTTGTTAGCACATTAGGGGAATAAGGGTAAAAGTGGAGGAGGAAAATAATAGTTAATTTTACTAATTTATTTGAGGTACTTAACGTGCACTTTCTAAACCGGCCGATTATATCAGCACACGAGAATTTCTATGATCGAGAGCGAAAGAAACCTAACCAATTTTGGCCGGGAAAGGTATTTTCACAAATATTCCATGTTTCTTTTACATGTTCACAATCGACATGGGACTAACCGCTTTACTTCTCTTCCTAAGGAAGTTGTGCTACGGATTTTCATTGCTTAGGAAAAATTCGCCGACCGCGGCTGGGTTTGAACCCACCAACATCGGATCCTGAGGCGAACACTTTACCCCCAAGACTACTGAGGTTGACAGGAAAATACTACACTGAGGGGTTTTGATTTTAATTTCCTTAGCACTGCATTTTAGGTTACTACTCTTTCGGGCCTATACGCCTATGTACTAACTACGCCAAGTTATTAGGGATGAGGAGGACAAAATTTAGAGGAAGAGTACCCATATTTGCGTGGAGCCAGACAGAATGTAAAATTATTGTGGGAAAACCACCCTCAGTATACCCGATCTGGGATTTCAACCCCGATCTCCCTGTCATCGACAGTCTAGACTATTGAGAGAGTAATGCCTTAGATCATGCGACCACCAAAGTGAGTCTATTAATTAAAACTAATAACCCTACCCTGTATTTTGAAGGTAATTCACTGTTGTTTTTTAAATAAAAAATGTTATTTATAAATCACTTTTTTAATGTTGATTTCATAAATTAATTCTGTTTATTTCCGTCACGTTAGATATTTTTCAGATAGCACAAAATAAAATTTGATTTTTCAATTTCATTAAATTTTTAATACAAGTATCACATGATAAACTAAAAATAAACTGTTGAAATTTAAACTTTTTTTTTGTAAGTCGTGTGGTGTAATATAATCAATTGTTTCTGAGACCTTGAATAAAATTTGACAAAAAAAATAACCTTATACTTCAATGTTAACACTATTTCAAACAATTTTATTTCGTTAATCTTAATTAAATTGTTCAAAATAACAAATTATTTCCTTAAATATCGGTGAGACCAACTGAGCGCAAAAACCACTCAAGTCTCCTCTTGACCGGAAGACGTCATCTGTTAAGCAGTGGGTGGGAACGGATCTGGTGTGAAAAGGGAGTAATTAATTACAGAGTTCCTTGCGAGGTGTCGGTTTGGTGGAAAGGGGAAGAGGGGGAACGAACGTTCTCTTGTCTAAGCATGGAGGAAAGTCTTTCAAGTGATACTCGGTATGGTAGGAAGGGAGGAGGGAGGTAAACTTAAGGAAATGTTGGCCTGTCTGATGGTTTATCAAAGTTCCCTCCTCTTGGCATGAAAGAAGAATTTATTAACGTTAGGAAGTCATGAAATGGTTTCACTTCAGACTGGCACTTTTTATTTCTGATCAAATATCTTAATAGTTTTTTTGTTTTATTGCATTGTATCCCTACTACCCATTAATTATATTCAACTTTTTTATTATTTAGCACCGTGTCGTACTATCCGTTCGGGTTATACATTTTATTCACTTTTTTTTTAGGACCGCGTCTTAGTATCCTTCGGGTTATACTTAAGTACTAATTACGCTAATGGGTTAGGAATTGGGAATGTAGAATTTAGAGGAAGTGAACCCACATTTTCGTGGAGGAAGGGTGGAAAACCATTTAGGAATACCTCTCCCTCCCCAGTTTACGCGTTAATGAGATTCGAACCTCGATCTTTCCGTCCTCGGCAGTCTAGATCCACACGAAACTACACCACCGAGGTTGGTTATTCACATTTAACTACACTTATGATCAGGGATTTACTGGGAGATCCAAAGCGGCCCAGGACTAGTAAGAGTCAGTGGTAGATATTAATTCAATATTATTTGGCTAATTCAACATTGGTTAGTTTGAAAAATTAGTTCCTGCCCATCATGATTCCACATGAAACTTTTATTTAGATCGATGGTAGCAAATAACGTCACTATACTATAAAGCCACATGGCTGACTCACTCACTCACTGACATTAATGTTTACCCACTTCCAGATGAGCTAGAAACTTGAAATTTGGCAAATTTATAGCTTCTAGCCTGTAACCAACGGGAAAATTCCGAAAAGTTAGAAAAATTGTGGAACAACTTTAAAGTTGGTGCGGACCTTTCTTTGGAGGTCTTTTGTGGCTAAACGATAAGACCCATCAAAAAACGGATTGCACCTGAGCTAGATTTTTTGATTTTAGGTAAATTTTGCACAATTTCCACACTTTTTTTAAAAATTTTCTTACACACTTAAGAGCGTATAACCCGAACGGGTAGTAAGACGCGGTGCTAAATATATATATTACACACTTATGAAACAGCTAGAATCATAAAATTGTAAAAATAAATCAACGTTCAAAACAACGCTGGAATTACATTATTTAACACTCACTGGGGGGTTTGGGGGCGGAGCCCACAACGAGCAAAGCTAGTTTGATTCTAATTTTAAAAGGAAATATTTGGATAATTCAAAGCATTTAAATTGCTGATTTTTTTCTAGTTTGTACTAATTTCAACTCTAACTTAACGATCTTTATTAAACCACCCCATATGCTGAGAATGTCAAATCTGGAGGTAACCTATTTACACATAGTAGGCCTAAATGAGGAAGCGGGGAATTATGCAACGGCGGCGAGCGGGTTGCCTAATATAGGGGATGTGTCAGCTTGGCTTTCATCAATTTTGATTTAAGTCTGCAAATTTAGTATGCTAAGTTTTACTAGTTTTTATGTTTTGTTTGAATTCTCATTTTTTTTAATGTATGTATGGTTAATTCTAATTTTTGGATATCTCGTATTTTTTTTACATATTCATTAGACTTCGAATTAAAAAATCTCTACTGTATATGCTATATTTCAGCTGAATGAATATGTAATCTTAAGTGGTGTAGTTAAGTATTTATATCTTTATTATTAGTCAATTTAATCCCAAAGCCATTTCAGCTACATTATCGATTATCAGTTTCTACTTTCTATTAAAATAAACAAAAATTATTTTAAATAATTAGACAATAGCTGAATGTCATTATTTATAAATTTAAGTTTGTAAAATGATCCTCCACTCGTTTCTTGTATTTATCACTAAACAGATAGTTTTACGTTTGTTTAAAAACAACACCAATAAACAACAAACTGTATTTTTTTTAATGTAATGCCATCTTATATTCAAAAATTACGTATTTTGGGAACTTTGAATTTATTCATTGGAACTTTCGGTTGAAATTTCACTAGAAATCCATTTATAATTGAATGAATATATTTATTTTATTTTGAATAGTTGTGGCAAACCTGATTAAACTGGCCCACCAAGATATATCCTGGTGTCCCGGTGGCCCAGCCCAGTAGGCCTACATCCCTGCTTATGGTCTAGGGCAGGGGTTGGTAACGTTTTCGGGTTCCCGATCGACATAAAAAAAACTTATCTAAGGTCCCGCAATCTTTCTTAATATATCCACTTTGATTTTATTTATTTTTTTCCTTTTTGTCTTTACATCTTTTTTTAGCACCGCGTCTTACTAACCGTTCGGGTCATACGCTTAATATGTACTAATTACGCTAATAGTTTTAGGGATTAGGAAGGTTATATTAATAGTAAGTGTACCTGCATTTGCGTGGAGGGAGAGTGTAAAACCGTTTTGTAAAATCCACCCTCAGTACATCTGACTGAGATTCGAACCTCTGATCCCCCCGTCATCGGCGGTTTAGCCTACTTCAAGAGTAGCACGTTAGACCACGCGGGTATTTACATCTTATGAAGTTGGTACGAGTGAGAGACGTTTGTTCACTTACTCGTACTGATAATATTTTTAAATAAATCAAAGAGGCTCTAATTAATGGATGTGTGTGTCCTCAAATTAATTAAGTCGGTCACGATCACGCTGTGTAGATAATGGTTTCCGGTTGTACGTCACCCGATGGCGCTCCGATGGTTGGTCGCAACTCCAAACAGGAAACTGATATGGTCCACCATTCATCTAGAGGAAAATTAGTAAAGTCCTCACGATAAAGATCAGATGGAAAGATTCAATATTTTCAATACCACCTCCTTTCTTTTAGTATCGCCTCTCTTCTCCTCCGATCTTTTAATCCTTTCCTAGTTCCGTCGAGCGACACAATGGCGCTGTAGGAAGCGAAAGAACTCATCGCCAGATGGTGGAGTTTGAAATCGACCAACTCTGAGAGACGTCTGACTTGTTACCGGGGTGCAAAGTTTTTTTTTATCTTTCTTTCCTTTATTTTTTTATTATTTTTTTTCCCCCTCTCGTCGGAAGCCGAGAAGTGGTCCATTGTGACGTAGTCTGGAAGTGATCACAATGAGACATCTGACTCTCTGCCCCGCGGTTATACGCCTTCTCTTTGTTTTCTTCTCTTAAGGATGGGATGTAAAGGAAAACGTACACATGAAGACGAAGAAGGGTAAGAAAAAAAACGGGATTGGAAATGGAGAAATGTACGTTTGTGTGTGAGTATATGAATACAGAGTGTTCCAAAATATGCGTCGTAAGCTATTTTGGCATATTCATTTTCACCCCCATATCGGTGGATACTTGGATTGACGGTATCAACATCGTAGACTCTGGCACACGGAGGGTGGGGTTCTAATCCCAGTGTAGCAACATTATATCACCACCCTCGTATTATTCCAAACCACCAGCTTCGTGTACCACATGATCTGAGGCTGTTTTCCCCCGAATGGTTTTTCACTCTCCCTCCACGCAAATTTGGGTACACTTCCTCTAAATCCAACCTTAATTATCCTTAACATATTAGTGTAATTAGTAAATAAATGTGTATAATCCGAATGAGTAGTAAGAAGGTGTGCTTTATATAAAAAGTAATATTACAAACTTAAATATATTTTAATTTAATAATACATTTTTATCTTTTCCTAAATGTAAATATATATTATTTTAATAATACATTTTCTATCTTTCTATTTTCAACATTGTCAAGTTATTCCCACTTATTTTGGTACTGAATTTTTTTATAATCCCCATTAATGCTTTCGTAATTAGTCAAAGCTTTCTGTTGACGAGTTTTACTGTCACGGGTTTTTTTTATTTGTGTTTATGGTTGTAGAAACCCCCCTAGGAATAAATTACCACTAGAAAGCGAAAAAAGTTTCTGGTCTCAGCTACTTTTGTTCAGGATTTAGATAGATCCACACATGTGTGTATACCGTGTGTATATATAAATATTGTAATGGTTACCAAATAAATCGATGGAGTCTTGGAAAAGTGTAGTATAAAAAATAATTAATAATTTAAATTAATATAACTGTATAAAGATTACTTTTTTAATGTATTTCTATTAGCTGTATAAAATTCGACAAGATGGCATGCGATACATGAAGAATGTGTATCGCTGATCGGAATACTTGAATTCTATTCTTTAATACAAATCATTAGAAATATTTATGTAATTATTTAATATTAATAATGTATCCATAATATTTTCTCAAACTGGGTGGCATTCTTACGTATTATTTACTGTAATAGTTCGGAAACTCTACAAATGCCACCCTTGTGGCGGATTGTTTTATAAATAACATTTCTATAACGCTAAACTGGCCGTATATATTAAAGGTGCTTTTCCCCTCAATTGTTTTTTCAATCTTTCTCCAAGTGAATTCAGATGCGTTTCCTCTAAGTTTAAATATATGGGCAGCCCAGACTGGTATTAAGTTGCGATGGACAAATTCATCGTTCACTCTTCATTAAGGTTTATTTTATTTTATCTAAGAATTTTCACCTAATTTTATGTTTGATTTTTTAATCAAATTATGTAAATATGTATACATTCATACAATATAAAAATTGGGAGTTTCAGTTCTGAAGTTTCAAAACCATAGATTAGCTCAACCTTCTAGGAAGACCGTTAAAAAAAGTCAACCTACTGCACCAAGGAAATTAGGTCGAGGATCACCATGACCAAGGAAGCTTTCAACAAGAAGAGGTTACTGCTAACGAGCAAGTTGAGTTTGGTACCGAGGAAGAAACTATAGAAATGCTACATTTGGAGCATCGCGCTTTATGAAGCAGAAACTTGGACTCTTACGAAGATGGAAAAGAAATACTTGGAGAGCTTTAAAATGTGTTGCTGTAGAAGTCTTGAGAAGATCAGGTGGACAGACAGGGTGACAAATGAACAAGTCCTAAGAAGAGTGGGCGGGAAGAGAACCATTTCAGATGTGATTTTTCGTAAACTCGATTGGACACATCCTTAGGAGGAACTGTCTTCTACATGAGGCCATAGAAGGAAAGACTGAGGGAAAGAGGACCTTAGAAGAAGGAGGATTCAAATATTGGATGACTTGAAGGAAAGAAGAAAATTCTGGGAGCTCAAAGAGGTGAAAGACGGCAAGGTACATTGGTGATCTAAGTTCACTGACAAAAGGAATGGACCCGTCGTAAAATCAGAACACCTATTAACAATAAATCTTAAGACAGGGATGGGGAACCGGTGCCCATTTTGTAATTTTGATATATATTTCTAGGCATATTTTTACAATTAATTTTTAAAATGAACCAAGATTCATGAAGGACAAACTCTAGAAAAATCGAAATACTGCTTGTATCAATTATTTTATATATTCCTTTAAAAAAAAGTGTTCCTCTTTATAAAAAAATTTAAATTTTTTCTCGTTTAATGAAAAGGAAAAAAAGGAGAATATAAAACCATTCGACTCTTTATGTGTTACTAAAATGGCATTAACCTATATTTTGGTAAAGTACGTATTTACAATTCTGGCAGAATTTACTGTACCTTTTGTGTGTGACCTTATGAGAATCCCATGAAGTGATATCCTTCATTCCAATGCCAAACTATTCCCACCCTGTATTATAATTATCTCTTGTGACACTCACTCTGCTGTATTTTTATATTAATGACAGTTCTAAAGCTACATTATCATTAAAACAATTCTCATTTATCTTATAATCTTCTGATATGACATTCACACTGCTGTATTTATATGTTAAGGCCCTTGGCCCTGTCGAGTGCAAGTCTAAAACCTATTTTGTGAGATGGTGGGTGGTAGAATTAAAGGTGTGGCGTGGCTTCACAACCGTCTAAATTATCCTTCCACGCCAACAAGAACAGATAATGATAATGTATCAATGTTTATTAGGTATTACATTTTTTTTTTGTTATACAGCCGGCAGCTTTCTATTGAAAAATGATAAAACTATTGATAATTTGATGACCGTTAAAATTATAGAGGATGTGTGTATATAAAAAGTATAACTTAATAAACATGCTTTTATTCTTGAACAAACCGTTTCTGAAAAGAAAATTGCAAAACAATAAAAGTTCTTCAAGATAACCGTTTGTTCCCATGGCTCTGCATTTCCACACCAAATAAAAAGGTTCAATCGCCTTAATTACAGTTCTAAATTTCCAAAACCATTAAAACAATCCTCATTTATCTTAGAATGTTCTGTTTTGAACCTCACACTGCTTTATTTATATGTTAATGACAGTTATAAAATTCAAAAACCACTAAAACAAAGTCAATTATCTTACAATGTTCCTTTGGGACTTTGTTAAAAAAAGACCTTATTGGTTTGAGGAAGACTAGATCTATATTTCTAACCATTTAATTTGATATTAGAGGTATTTCGCGTAAAACGTCCTAAAAATGTATCTAATTTCATCTTTACATAAATTTTTTCCAAGCCATCAATTTTAAAATGTAAAATTTTCAGTCCTATAAGGAACATGTTGATGACATTAACCACAATTTTGGCGTAAGCCAAATTTTTAACTTGGAAGCTCTGCATTTCCACGTTAGCTATGGCGTGCTAGTAGACGGTCCTTTTAAGATGTAAGTAACATGTAAGGAACAGAAAGTTAAGGACAGAAAAAGTTAAAAGTTTCTAATCTAATTCCGCTATGTTCATTACAGATATTCAACAACTGTTGATATTACCCTGTGAAGAAAATTAAACTCTAGGTTTCTGCTGGAGAAATATTTTATTAATTCCGGCCAAAAAAAAAAGTTTCGCTATAGAGACTCCAAAAACACTGGCCTTTTCTCATGTCCATTACATCCCCACCTTAAGGCTATCTATTATATGGACACCATTTGACGTAAAAGATTTATAGAAAGATACCTTCCAGTGGTCATACTGATAAAGGCATCAGTCTCGCTTTCTCTGGTATGCACCAGTGACGTGTAGATTCAGGGTTATATTTACACAACAGTGTACTAGTTAATCTATTCCCTAAACTGTATACCACTCTACCATACACGTGAAAGCGGGTGCATTTCTTACCTAATTTATATTTATCGTCCATTGTGGACTAACGGACAACTCGAATGTGATGGCAAAAGACACAACTTTCTAATGAATACAAATCATCTTAGCTTTATTCAAATATAGTCAAATTGGGCTCTAGCGCTATTGTAAAAAGATATCTAGTTCCCCCCCCCTGCCCCCTTACCCGGCCCCTTACGCAAGCAGCGATGAAAGTTTCCATGGTAACGCGAGGCCACTCTTCAGCAAAACGACGAATTACTTCGACATTTCTTTTGTGTGACTTGGAGTCGAATGGAACACGTTCCCTTTTTTAACTCCTACGTTTGGCGGCGATAGCACAAAATAGATTTATCAAAAAATAATAATAAAAAAAAGAGTGAGAAGGTTAAAATCTTTGCAAACGCTAGCATCAAAAGGATAAAAGAAGATTGGTTATTGTACGGAATATGATTGGGTCTTTTTCCACCTGCTTCACGTCTTGCTAACCGTCCGAGATATTTGCTTATCCACACAAACGTGGTAGGGATGAGCAAGATAGAGTATAGAGCAGCGTTTTTCAACCGGTGTGCCGTGAAGGGTCAGCAAGTGTGCCTTGAAGAGTCAGTAGTTGTGGCGTGATGAGTCCGTAGATGTAGCGGGAAGAGTCATAAGATGTGCCGAGAAGCTTCAGTAGGTGTGCCGTGATGGATCAGCTGGTGTTCCACAGAGGTTTGCGGGGAAGGATCAAAAATAAGCGAGTAAAAAGGTAAAGAATTTTTTTTTTTTTTAAATCCATAATCAACATTATTTTTGGCGTATAACCCGAACGGGTAGTAAGACGCGGTGCTAAATATTATTATTAACATTATTTTTTTTAAATAACACAATTATTTGAATTTTGTCTTAAAACTTTAAAATATCATCCTATACTCTTTTATTTATGATAAAATCTTTCCTTATCAAATTGATAGTGTGCCTTTACCATTTTAATACCTATTCTCTTGTTCCGTGAGTTGTGAAAGGTAGAAAACTTCTAAAGGAATAACGGAAAACAATTGAGGGGAAAAAATTATCCCCAGTACAGCTGGCCGTGGATTCTAACCTCGAACCTCAATATCCCCTTCACCGGCGGAACAACTGACGCCATTGTCCACGTGTCCAACCATTACTGGTCAAAAACTTTAATAAGATTCCTATTTTGAGATATTTTATCGAGTACTTTGGTTTGTCTCGGCCACCAGCTTACTAAACCTGACAATGGAGGTCAAGAAAGAGATGGATGGAGCAGATAACAGAAAGTGTGCAGGTGAGAAACGAAGAATGAAAGAAATTAACAGAGGAAGAATTGTGGAAGGATAGAAGAAGATGTCACTAAAACTAACCCAACCATAGGCTGAAAACGGTTGATGATGATTTTTAAACATCACCATGTTTAGAAAGTATTCGTTGAATACACTAATAATCGTTGCATTCTCCCCTCCCCCCCTCTCCCCCAAGTGTTTCAGAACACTCTTCAGTGGTCTAATGGTTTAAGGTGTCATTATTGTAATAGAATATATTTCTGATGACTGGGAAATTGGGCTCTACTCCAGGTCACGTGTATTGAGGGTGCTTTTTTTTTCTCTTAAAAGGTTTTCCACTCTCTCTCTCTCTCTTAACGTAAATGTAGGTACACTTTCTCTAAATTCAACCTAATTATAATATATAAGTCTAAGCTGAAGAAAAAGTAAGACTCAGTGATAAAAATTAATGTATCAAAGATTGGATTGTTTGTTGTTCATAGAACCAGTTGAATCTTTAATTTCTCTTTATCCCGGTTCCAACTCTTCAAGAACTACTCTTCTCTTTCAAACGGAAATAACTTTTAAATCTCATTACGCGTCTAACGCGCCATGACATTTTACTTAAAAGAGTTTCTTTCTGGATTCACTCATAGAAAAACCATAGTAAATTATTTTTAAAGAAATTTTTTTTTTTAAATTAATAAAATGTCTTCTGAATTCTACATTTCTTGCCCTATCCGATAAATGTAGATATGTGGACAGGGAGGCGGATAATAGGGCGCAAATAACTTTTAAAATTAATTTAATTCAATGAGAAACACAACAACTTTCTGTCGTCAAATGATCACTATTAAGGTGTGAGTATAGAGAATGCAAGTCAAGGGCAGTATTTTTGTAGATTTATAGCAAACTTTTTTTTTGGACGAAATAAATAAAATATTACTGTAGTAGAAACAAAGATATTAATTTTCTTCACGTGTTGATATCAACAGTTGTTGAATATCTGTCCAGGGTGTCCTGAAATTTAATGACAGCTTTTTCTCTTCATATAAAATGTTTCTCAGCTAATGCCGCTTTTCTGATGACAGAAATTACAATTACTGTTGATATTACCGTGTGAAGAAAATTGAACTCTAGGTTTCTACTGCAGCAGTATTTGATAATTTTAAGAAAAAATGTTTTGCTCTAAAAACTGTCAAAATACTGCCCTTAACACGCGTTTTCTACACTTTCACGTTATAGGAGAAGCCCCAATTTGACCAAAGATCAATGTAATGGTCATGCTGGGAAATGAGCCGAGGACTTTTATTTCTGTAGGCAGATAATTTTCTGACTGATCTGATATATTATTATTATTATTATTATTATTATTATTATTATTATTATTATTATTATTATTATTATTATTATTATTATTAATATTAGCACCGTGTCTTACTACCCGTTCGGGTTATACGCACTTGCGCTAATGTGTAGTGGTAGGGTGATTGTGAGAATAAAATGGAGAACCTACAGTTTAACGTGGGATCCGAACCACGGTGGAGGCCTGTCATTCCTCACATTCACAAGTTGTGATTAATACAAGTCTTGTCAGAGGTGAAGGAAGGGTTTGTTAATCAGATAAATCTGTGCCGGGACCTAGGATTGAACCCCAGACCCCAGGATCTGATATAGTAGAGAACCTTCGGTAGATAACAATACACATCCGCTTCTTCGGTGGTCGAGTGGTTTAATGCGTCAGTCTCATAATATACTGAAATGCCGATGACACGAGGATCGGGGTTTGATTCTCAGTCGGGTGTACTGAGGGTTTATTATCCTAAATGGTTTTCTATTCTCTATTTCTCTATCCAAGCAAATTAGGGTACACTAATTATTTTTAGTACCACGTCTTACTACCTGTTCAGGCTATACGCATAGGTACTAATTAGGTAATGAGTTAAGGATGAGGTAAGTTGAATTTAGAGGAAGTATACCCGCATTTGCGTGGAAGAACAGAGAGTGGGAAATCATTAATTTGGAGGGCAGGGGAACATCTCACTACACCAATACTTGCGTCAACC
>CABFWO010003919.1:55744-75698 GCA_902155825.1 Timema genevievae | reverse complement strand
TGTCATCCTACACCACGGGAGACTAGGAGCGCTAGTTGTCATCCTACACCACGGGAGACTAGGAGCGCTAGTTGTCATCCTACACCTAGTTGTCATCCTACACCACGAGAGACTAGGAGCGCTAGTTGTCATCCTACATCACAGGAGACTAGGAGCGCTAGTTGTCATCCTACACCACGAGAGACTAGGAGCGTTAGTTGTCATCCTTGGTAAACATAACCAATAGTAACTTGTGATTCTGAGTAGTATTCAATCTGAGTCCTTGTTTTAGTGTCACAAGACCTTCCCTGTGGAACAGTGACAGTCACTATTGTTACTTAACATGGGTTGGAAGGGTGGGGCTAAATGTACACTGGGTGTTACAGGTATGTGTCTGGACTGGCAGATACCTGATCATGATTACTGACTGGCAGATACCTGACCATGATTACTGAATGGCAGATACCTGAACATGATTACTGACTGGCAGATACCTGACCATGATTACTGAATGGCAGATACCTGAACATGATTACTGAATGGCAGATACATGAACATGATTACTGACTGGCAGATACCTGACCATGATTACTGACTGGCAGATACCTGAACATGATTACTGAATGGCAGATACCTGACCATGATTACCTACTGGCAGATACCTGACCATGATTACTGACCGGCAGATACCTGAACATGATTACTGACCGGCAGATACCTGAACATGATTACTGACCGGCAGATACCTGAACATGATTACTGTTCTTATTTCCTCCCGCAGAGTATATTTACTATCTTGTGGACATAATGAACCAACAATAGAGAAACACAGGGAACCAACTTAACCTAGGGCAGCAACACTAACATCCATAAACAGCACCAAGATTGCTGATCAGTGGCTGGAAGAAAATATCAATAAGCAGATCATTTAAGTACAACTTAGAATAGAACTAGAGTCCCATCAACTTGGAGACCGGCGAACGGGAGGCTATTCCAGGTCCCTTTAAATAAAATGGTCAGATGATATATTGTGAATCTTTTCTAGGTCAGTCTAAACATAATTGTGGGCTAAATCCTTACTGAGCTTCTGTAAGTGGCTCTCAATAGAAGGAGAGCTCCTCCACTTGACCGCCTCTGGCAAGAAGACATCTTGTCTGTCTGTAGCCCTGTTCTCCCTCCAGTCCAGACAGGACGCTAATCCCGAGAGAAACACAACTCTAGTCCTTGTTCCTTAGGGGTGGATAACACACGGGTTACAACGAGTGTTACAGTTCATCTTAGCTCTCTCTGTACAGGTGTCTTTGTAACAACACCGAGCTCTCGACCCTAGCAGTAGGAACAGTCATATCTAGGTAACAAGACCAACACAACTCTAGCAGTAGGAACAGTAATATCTAGGTAACAAGACAACTCTAGCCGTATGAACAGTCATATCTAGGTAACAAGACAACACAACCCTAGCAGTAGGAACAGTCATATCTAGGTAACAAGACAGCTCTAGCCGTATGAACAGTCATATCTATGTAATAAGACAACACAACCCTAGCAGTAGGAACAGTCATATCTAGGTAACAAGACCTACACAACTCTAGCAGTAGGAACAGTCATATCTAGGTAACAAGACATACACAACTCTAGCAGTAGGAACAGTCATATATAGGTAACAAGACATACACAACTCTAGCAGTAGGAACAGTTATATCTAGGTAACAAGACCAACACAGTTCTAGCCGTATAAACAGTCATATCTAGGTAACAAGACCAACACAACTCTAGCAGTAGGAACAGTAATATCTAGGTAACAAGACCTACACAACTCTAGCCGTAAGAACAGTAATATATAGGTAACAAGACCTACACAATTCTAGCAGTAGGAACAGTAATATATATGTAACAAGACACAACTCTAGCAGTAGGAACAGTAATATCTAGGTAACAAGACCTACACAACTCTAGTCGTAGGAACAGTAATATATAGGTAACAAGACACAATTCTAACAGTAGGAACAGTAATATATAGGTAACAAGACACAATTCTAACAGTAGGAACAGTAATATATAGGTAATAAGACACAATTCTAGCAGTAGGAACAGTAATATCTAGGTAACAAGACCTACACAACTCTAGCCGTAGGAACAGTAATATATAGGTAACAAGACCTACACAATTCTAGCAGTAGGAACAGTAATATCTAGGTAATAAGACACAATTCTAGCAGTAGGAACAGTAATATCTAGGTAATAAGACACAATTCTAGCAGTAGGAACAGTAATATCTAGGTAACAAGACCTACACAACTCTAGCAGTAGGAACAGTAATATATAGGTAACAAGACCTACACAACTCTAGTCGTAGGAACAGTAATATATAGGTAACGAGACACAATTCTAACAGTAGGAACAGTAATATATAGGTAACATATTCAGCCGGTCTGTTGTGGTTCCCTCCAAGCGTGTTGCAAAGTTCTCCACCCACTCCGCCAACAAGGTGGGACAGAAGAGTGTGCTTGTGTGCTAGTGACACAGTTCTCTGTGGTCCGTTGATATCCCTCTAGTGTTCTCACACCCCCTTCATACCTAGTGACGGCACTAGAGGTAGACCGCACGGCTACGGGGACAACAAGGGCGCAACCGTCAACATAGTGTCTAGCAACACCACCTCACACCTCAACTGACATCAACCTAACCGATAATTAATACTAATAAAAACAGTGAGGAGAGTCAATTATAAGTAAATGCAGCATCATTCGCCTGAGAGAAGACTAAAACACACTTTGCTTTAAACTCTAACGCAACTGGTTGAACATGAGCCCCAACTTTCTGTGTCAGAAGTGTGGGGTAAGCTAAGATACCAGCGCTACCTATATTTAATAAACAAATATATCTTAGTTTGTATCATTAATCTGTGAGTCTGTAGTCTCGTCCATATCTGAAATATTGTGGCCACAACAGCTGCAGTAATTACCAGCTGACTCCACCGGCCGCTGATTACTTCTCCTCTACAAGTTATGACATAATATGTGTAACTGCCTGGTTCCCGTGGCTGATTGGGAAGGGGCGTTTCTTCTAATCCCGACGGTACCAGAGAGAAATAAAGCTAATTTTCAAGGGGCCCGTCTACCAGTGGCTAAGATGCGTTGTAGACAACCAGAAATTCCCACGTTTGTTGTTTGTAAGTTTGGTATGAGTCCAAATGGAGGTGAAGGGTTTGATTCCAAATGGAGGTGAAGGGTTTGATTCTAAATGGAGGTGAAGGGTTTGAGTCCAAATGGAGGTGAAGGGTTTGATTCCAAATGGAGGTGAAGGGTTTGAGTCCAAATGGAGGTGAAGGGTTTGAGTCCAAATTGAGGTGAAGGGTGTGAGTCCATGGAGGTGAAGGGTTTGAGTCCATATGGAGGTGAAGGGTTTGAGTCCAAATTGAGGTGAAGGGTGGGAGTCCATGGAGGTGAAGGGTTTGAGTCCAAATGGAGGCAAAGGGTTTGAGTCCAAATGGAGGTGAAGGGTTTGATTCCAAATGGAGGTGAAGGGTTTGAGTCCAAATGGAGGTAAATGGGTTTGAGTCCAAATGGAGGTGAAGGGTTTGAGTCCAAATTGAGGTGAAGGGTGTGAGTCCATGGAGGTGAAGGGTTTGAGTCCAAATGGAGGCAAAGGGTTTGAGTCCAAATTGAGGCAAAGGGTTTGAGTCCAAATGGAGGTAAAGGGTTTGAATCCAAATGGAGGTGAAGGATTTGAGTCCAAATGGAGGTGAAGGGTTTGAGTCCAAATGAGGGTGAAGGTGAAGGGTATAAACATTTCCTTGTGGGATTTTATTTTAATGCACATTTTAAGTTTTATAGTTAATAAACTCATTAAAAATATAAAATTAGATCACTTTCAAGAACATTTCGTAGCGCCGAGACCAAAGTCAATGGTTCTAGGCTCCCTAAAAAAAAAGTAGGTAATACTTAATCTCCCTCGATCCCTCGGAGAGAGTAGTATTGTGATCGTAAAATAATTCTGACTCAAGACTTTGATAAATGTCAACGTTTCATAACCCCCTGAAACAGAAAAATTTGTTTTCACCCTGCCCTCTGTCTGTCTGTCTTTCTGTATCTTAGGATAAAGCCAAAACTTCTCTACCGATAGGGGTAAAACTTTATATCCAGTGTTTTTATAAAGTTACCCCCCAGTGGTTTTTTTAATCCAACCCTAAAATTAGGGGTAGTTTACTGAGGGGTAGACAGATAAAAAATGGATTTTCTCGAAATTTGTTGAATTGATTTTGATTACATCTTGTATCAAGGCGTTGTTTACCGGTACAAACAAGATGGTGGCTCTCATGTTCCCATGAAACTTACTTTGAGGGTACTTTATGTAAGAAGAAACATTCCCATTTTGGTCACATTTCCGCAACTTAGACTCGTAAAGTTATAGTTCTATTAAATATAAAAATATTTTATTTGGAACATATTTTTATAAAACCAATAGGAACTATAAGCAAATGTATTCATTTTTTAAGCAGCATTTTGAAAACAAAAATTTGTTGTTATGTTCTTTGATGGACAGAGAATTCTCTCTTGTCTCATTGTTTCTGTAACAGTGTGTATTATTTCACTAATACATTTTTGTGTAGTGTTTCTGCAACAATGTATACTATTTCTTTTCACAAATCTCACTAGTTTTTTTACTAAATATATCTATTTTAATATAAAAGACAGAAAAAGTCTGTACAGTACACAGTACTATTTATCTTTTAACGGTTTCACAACAGAACATTCGGAGATAATTAAGAACTATTTGATTGTTTGAAGCCTTAAACCTGCTATTCCCATCAGAAATACTGCAGTGAGGATATTTCTCTTCAAGTAGGTGGTGCCCTTAAGGTTATCACAGTTACCGATAATTCCTGACACTACCATTGAGTGTCTTCTTACAATAATTAAGTTAGTTTGCTAGTCGTATGTTAATATAGCTTTTATTTGAAATACACTTTAACTCCCCTAAATAAAACGATAGTGAGTGAAATACCGTGGCCTCCGTTAATCTACTGAACAAACGTTACTCCATAACGACCGAACTAACGACCCTCTCTAATTATAGCGACATTGTCTGATGACGTCATAATATCCGGACAATACAGATTACAGCGACGCTCGTTTTGGGGCCTCTTCCTCACTTCATTAGGGAGACCCTCTGGCTGTTAAACATAATGCAACACCGATACAGCACATCCTGTCCTCGATCAATCTCTGATCGATTAAACAAAGCCACATAACGATGGGAGTACTTTGTTTTGTTTGCCACTAACCAGCCGTTAGTGTTGGACGAGAGGTCAACACATCTGTCCAATCGATCCCAGCCTCCTTAGAACACCATTTACACTCACCTCGTTTCTTAAGCTGTATCACTTAATTCGCTGATGTTTGACGCCAGTATCGAACCTCCTAATCCTGTTCCCGTGCGCTAGATGGCTCGATTTGTTGATAGCCCACTAGAAACTCATTTATGCGAGTGTAAAAACTTCTCAATAAAAAGTGGGACAACTTTTTACCGAGGACCGGCTTCAAGCAAAATGCACACGATTAGCTTTATGTAACGTTCTAGGTCATGATTAGCTTTATGTAACGTTTTTAAGTCATGATTAGCTTTATGTACCGTTCTAGGTCATGATTAGCTTTATGTAACGTTCTAAGTCATGATTAGCTTTATGTAACGTTCCAAGTCATGATTAGCTTTATGTAACGGTCCAAGTCATGATTAGCTTTATGTAACGTTCTAAGTCATGATTAGCTTTATGTAACGTTCTAAGTCATGATTAGCTTTACATAACATTCCAAGTCATGATTAGCTTTATGTAACGTTATAAGTCATGTTAGCTTTATGTAACGTTCTAAGTCATCAATAACTTTATGTAACGTTCTAAGTCATGATTAGCTTTATGTAACGTTCCAAGTCATGATTAGCTTTATGTAACGTTCTAAGTCATGATTAGCTTTATGTAACGTTCTAAGTCATTATTAGCTTTACGTAACGTTGACCTTGACATTATTTAAGTCCTTATTTCAATCTGACGCACTCTCACGTGATGTTGTGTCGACCAATGGGAATGTTCAAGGTTTTGTACAACCAAATTCAACGATAAAAAGCAAATTCTGAAGCTATAAAAATATTCATAACTTTATGTTTTTGGTTTGGGTTTTAATTAAAACGAGCTTTCAATTGTAGTTTTTATATTTTAGAAATGTAAATTGTAAACTTATTTTCTCTAGACACGCTTCTGTGACCGCATGGTCTAAGGCTAATCTCGCAATAGACTAGACTGCCGATCGTGAGGAAATCTGGATTCGATCCCGGTTGGGTGTACTGAGGCTGCTTTTTCCTAAAGGTCTCCCCACTATCTATCCACGCAAATGCAGGTACACTTCCTCTCAATTCAATCTTCCTCATTCCTAACCCATTAGCATAGTTAGTATATAAGCAAATAACCCGAATGGGTAGTAAGACGCGGTGCTAAAGAGAATGAATCTAGGTAGAATGTATATATTACTACACTTAACTCCCGATTATCCGTGGATAAAATAAAACAGCGGATGATCCGCATATCTAGTAAAACAAAGAGACTGAAGCACGTTCAATTGAAACTAATACTCACCTATCGTGGTTGCACATATTTCACGCATCAAGATAATTAAAACCCACCACTTTAAACCAATGGACACATCACTTACAAAGTTTGTATTAGTCTTCTACAAATGGACACATCACTTACCAAGTTTGTATTAGTCTTCTACAAATGGACACATCACTTACCAAGTGTGTATTAGTCTTCTCCAAATGAACACATCACTTACCAAGTTTGTATTAGTCTTCTACAAATGGACACATCACTTACCAAGTGTGTATTAGTCTTCTCCAAATGGACACATAGCTGTTGGCGATGCCGCGGTTAAGCCGCAAAGCGGATATTCCACCCGCGAATAATCGGGAGTTTACTGTATTCTAATTTTGATACCAAATTTTAAATTCCCCTATCTGAATATTTTTAAATTTAAAAGTGTTGGGCAAACTTTTGGTGTATAAGATTTAATTTTTAAATGAATCGCTTCGCGTTTGAAACATAAAGCTAACTAACCTTGACTTGTCTTTAGTCCAGAACTAGATTCACATCTCGATGTTCATATATTTGTTAACTAGTGATTGGTTCTTCGTGGCAGTCAGTAACTAGAAAGGTCAAGTCTTACCAACTTCTACGGACTCTACTGGAGCAAGGGCACATCAATCTACTGCTTACGGGCTACGAACCAAAGACCATACTGAAACGGATTTGGAGTCTAAGACTTAATTCTACAGCTTTAATTCATTTTAAAACCGTGTTGTTGTGAACTGCACTTTATAAAAAATAAATATATGTTTATATTATAAATGATTTAATATTGTTTATTTTTAACATTTATTTTTTATAGTCCATGGCCCATGTTATTGCAGGTCATGTGCCTGATCCATGGTCCATGTTGATGCAGGTCATGCGAATGTTGATCCACGGTTCATGTTGTTGCAGGTCATGTGAATGTTGATCCATGGTCTATGTTGTTGCAGGTTATGTGACTGTTGATACATGGTCCATGTTGTTGCAGGTCGTGCCGTGGCATGGCGGGGAGATGAGCCGGCCTGCCCATGGCAAGCTACGGGTCTTGCTGCTTCTCTGCTCGGTGGGCACTCTGTTTCCGGTCTCCCACTGCGACGACGCGACCGGAAACAAGTGCCCGAGTTTCGCGGCCAACCCGTCCTGCGCCTGTTACAACTTCGAGGACGGCCTGTTCCTGGAATGTCCCGGTGCTTCTCCTCAGACGATCCGTTCCGTCCTCGACGTCATCGCCACTCCTGTCAAGTCACTCAGCGTGTACGACTTTGACAAGACGGTGACGACACTCTCCGCCCAATACTTCCCTCCGAACTCCATTATCAGGCACTTGCAAATCACGCACTCTAACCTTCATGAACTAAAGGACGACAGTCTCTCCACCTTGAGTCTTGGGCTCGAGTCGCTCAGCATCAGATTGGGGAAACTAGACAAAGTTCCTCAAAAGGCCCTCTCGGGACTAACGCACCTCCGATCGCTCGACTTGGAATCCAATGAAATCCAAGAACTGCCAAGCTACAGTTTTTACGGCCTGAGTTTGGTAAAGCTCAACATGAAAGGTAACGTCTTACAGAAGATCTCGGAGTACGGGTTCGCTGGTCTGGAAGGCTCTCTCACGGAGTTGGACCTCGCAGAGAACAAGTTGAAACTATTCCCCATGACTGCGTTGCGGCGACTGGAACATCTGCGATCCCTTCGGATGGCGTGGAATGAGATCGGGTCGATATTGGACGACGGTTACTCACGCCTCGACTCACTTCTCTTCCTCGACTTAAGCTCCAACAACTTCGAAACGATCCCGAGTGATTGTTTCAGACCCACGCCTATCCTGAGGACTCTCTCTCTCTACTACAACGCGATAGAAACAGTTCACAGCGAGGCGTTCGTCTCTTTGACCGAGATGGAATCGATTGACGTGAGTCATAACAAAATAGTTTTCCTAGACCCGTTTATATTTCAAATGAACAAGAAGCTACGAACAGTTGATCTCAGTCATAACCATATCCATTACATTAGCGGGGTCTTCTCAAAGTTGCCGGAACTTAGAGAGCTCTTCCTATCGGAAAACAATATACTCGAGATTCCTAGCGATGCGTTTTCCGACTCGTCTTTGTTAACAGTTATATACCTGCAACAGAACGCTATACGCTGGATCGAACAAGACTCTCTTATAACACTCCCAAACCTGTCGCAGCTTCATCTCAGTGCGAACTTCATTCAATACATTCCCAAGGAACTGTTCTTCCAGAGTCAAAAACTTTCGTCTTTGAGCTTGGACGATAACAGAATAACAGGAATCGATCCTGGTACTTTCGAGTTTGTCCAAAGTTTGCGTGAACTACGTCTCCAGAATAATAGAATCATATCTATAGCTCGAGGAGTGTTTGAGCCTTTACCCTCCTTGCTGGAGCTCCACCTTCAGAACAACTTGATAGCGACCATCGAGTCCGGGTCTTTCAGAAGTCTGCAGAGTCTACAGCACGTGAACCTCCAAGGTAACCTCCTGACAGCCCTCGGCGATGTGTTCTTGCACGAGTCCCCCTCCCTAGTCTCCATCCAGTTGGACTCTAACAGTCTGGTGACCTTGCACAATGATTCTCTCAGGGGTCAGTCCAGTGTCCAGATCATGTGGCTGGGTCACAACCGCCTCGTCAGGGTGGACCGGACACTATTCTCTGACCTCCTCCTGATTCAGAGGGTGTACCTCACCAACAACAGTATCTCTCACATAGAAGACCGTGCCTTCGAACCTATGCAGGCTCTTAAATTCTTGGACCTAAGTCTAAACAGGTTGAAACACATTTCCAAAAACACTTTCGCAGAGTTGCATGAGCTTGAAGAATTGTACCTTTCCGGGAACTGTCTTCAATTCATTGACCCCAAAGCTATGACGTCACTCAAGAAACTTCGTAACTTGGACCTTTCCGATAACAGAATATCTGTGTTGCACGACAATATTTTTCAGGAAGGACTTCCGATACGGGTGTTGAGTTTGAAAAACTGCTCAGTAGTGAAAATAGAAAGTGGAGCCTTTCAAGGCCTAAATAATTTAAACGAGTTAAACCTAGAAGATAATCTACTAAACGCCGCCTCCCTGCGTCAGTTGGATATTCCAGGCCTGCGCGCCCTTGCTGTTTCCGGGAACAACTTCAGTAACATCCAAGGGAACTCTCTAGATGGCCTACCGTCCCTACAAACACTCGTCATAAACAACGCTCAAATACACAAATTGCCTAAAAACGTGTTGTCGAAGAATAAAGACTTGATGCGTCTGGAGCTCTCTGAAAATCACTTGAAACAGTTGAGCAGAGAAGTGTTCATGGGGCTGAAGGCTCTAAAGGAGCTACGGCTTCACAGCAACTCCTTCCTAGAGATACCTTACGGTGCATTCACCAACATGTCAGCCCTGGAGGTATTGGTGGTCTCCATGAACTCGCTGACGTCAGTAGATCTGTCCAAGCTGAATGGGTTACCGAGACTGCGTGAGTTGGACTTGCACGGTAACACCGTCTCCTCCCTATCAGGATTTGCCTCTGCCAACCTGTCGCACCTTCTAAACGTTGACCTGAGCGAAAATTCTCTGGCAGCCCTCCCGGCCAACTTCTTTCACCTTTCGTCTCACCTGATTCGTCTTGACCTGGCCTGTAACAGGTTCAGACAGATCCCGACCGTCGCTCTGTCTGAGCAGAACCTCCCAGGTCTGGCCTGGCTCAACCTCACGGCGAACCCCCTCTCCCGCATCCACGACCTCTCGTCCGTCCGAAGGTATCCCAACCTTCAAGAGATCCACATAAGCGGAACAAACCTCACGATCGTCACGAGCAAAGACTTTGAAGCGTTCCCCTCGCTACTTCATCTGTTCCTAGATCAGAACAGGATATCTCGGGTGTCGCCCGGAGCGTTCCGGAGTTTGCCGAACCTCCTCACTCTGGATATTGGCGTGAACGAGATAGAGATGCTCCCTCAGGAAAGACTACAAGGCCTGAACCAACTCCGACTCTTGAACATCACCCACAACCGACTGAAGGAGTTGGAGGAGTTCCCTCCCGACTTGAAACTGCTTCAGATCCTAGACTTGTCGTTCAACCAAGTGACCCGTGTTGGGAAATGGACTTTCCGTTTCTTGGTGAATCTGGCCGAGCTACACCTGTACGGGAACTGGATCTCCTCTGTCGCCAGTGATTCATTCCGGCCGCTCAAGAAACTCAGAGTCCTGGACCTCAGCAAGAACTACTTGGAGAACCTACCGTTGAACGCCTTCCGGCCTCTTGAGACCCAGATACGGAGTCTGCGTACCCAAGGTGAGGAAATTAACAATAACAGTTGTTGGAGTTGAACCAGATTTGCCAATCACAGATCTAGGGTATCTTGGTTATATTCCAGCTGCTTCTCAGGTCTGTTTGCGAACAAAGACACTCTTTCTGCTGCGTTTACAGTGTTTGGAGACTTCTGTATTTACTTTTGATTACCACGTATACTCCATTCACGGTAGGAATAACTCTCTGAAAGGTCTTTTCTCCTACCAATATCCTACTATATAATAGATTTCTGGTAGGAAAAAAGGCCTTTCAGAAAACAATTCCTACGCTGAACAGCCTTTATGAAATTTACCACTAATAGGCATTTAGATTCCGAGTAAAAAAGTCAATTTTAATCATCTTATCTTTCAAAACTCTAATAATTTATCTGCTACCCAACGTATTTTTCCAACAAATTTAACCTTCACCGATCACATAATTTTGTCAATTTTGTTTTAACACGATTCGATTTGGGTTATTGGACCTTTACTCCGAAACACTGGTTGCAGGCAAACATAATTAGGAATGTATTCAGATGTTCTAGTCTTGTTGTGATAGTTAAACCATGATAATTATAACATAAACTTGTCAGTAGTAAGTGGAACCATTGTCACTGACCTGGTCAATCTATCAGTAACAAGACCAGGCAGCGAGTGTTAACACAGTTCATAGTCACCGATATATTTTCAGACAGTATTCTGTCAATTGGGAAGGAAGCTGTAGTTTTTATTTCAATAGTTCTCAAACTGTGGCACGCATACCCCCAGGGGTAAGTGAAGACTTTCAGGGGGTATGCAACGTACCAATGAGATTCATTAACCAAAAGCAAACTTTGTGTTAGTATCAAGTCTGAGGGACAAATTAACGCACATTTTGACGAGATATCATGGACCTTTCATAAGCTTTACTTTCCCTCTGTCACTTTGTTTAGTTTACCAACTCCGTCATCAGAAGGTCTCACGCTCTGACAAGTGTACTTGTGGTCCCTGTCACAGAGAACCCGCTGCACTGCGGCTGCGACTCCCAGGAGCTGTGGGAGTGGCTGAGAGACCACCAGAAGCTGCTTGTAGGGGTCGCGACCCGCGGGTTGAGATGCGAGCACCCTCCAGAGCTCCGTGGGCTAGTGTTCCTGGATCTAGAGCCCCCCACCTTCTGCTCCACCCCCCTTGTCCTCAAGCTAGCCATACAAGACATCCAGCCCTTCTCTGTGCTCGTCTCCTGGCAGAGCCGCAACCACTCGGGCTTGCATGGCTACAAGGTGGCCTACCTCGCAGTGGACAGTCAGGACAGGGTGAGATATAGTGGTCTTAGGATGACAAGAAGCTAGAGTGGTCTTAGGATGACAAGGAGCTATAGTGGTCTTAGGATGATAAGGGGCTATAGTGGTCTTAGGATGACAAGGAGCTAGAGTGGTCTTAGGATGACAAGGAGCTATAGTGGTCTTAGGATGACAAGGAGTTAGAGTGGTCTTAGGATGACAAGGAGCTATAGTGGTCCTAGGATGACAAGGGGCTATAGTGGTCTTAGGATGACAAGGAGCTAGAGTGGTCTTAGGATGACAAGGAGCTATAGTGGTCCTAGGATGACAAGGGGCTAGAGTGGTCTTAGGATGACAAGGAGCTATAGTGGTCTTAGGATGATAAGGAGCTAGAGTGGTCCTAGGATGATAAGGGGCTATAGTGGTCTTAGGATGACAAGGGGCTATAGTGGTCTTAGGATGAAAAGGGGCTATAGTGGTCTTAGGATAACAAGGTGCTATAGAGGTAGTAAGATGACAAAGAGCTATAGTGGTATTAATATGGCATGGTAACTCTGGCATGTTTCTTAAGGACAGCTCATAGTGTGTGGAATATCATAGTTCTAAGTTGACATGATCTGTACAGGTGCGAGGTAAACTGCTGGAACGTGGCTCACGGTCAGTCAAATTGGGCCGCCTGATACCCGGTACCCGCTACCTGATCTGCGTGGTGGGTCTGGGCAACTGGGGATCCCCGAGGAGGAACACTAGTGCAGAGGATGTCTTGTCCGACTCACCCACGACACGATGCACGGAAGTTCGCACCCTGGAGGCACCGGACATCATCGTGAGTGAGGGCCCAGGGCTGGGCAGCAGCGTCGGTAGCCTCCTGACGCGACGCCTGGGTCTCATCGTGGGCAGCTGCATGGGGTTCATCGTGTTCGTTGTGCTGGTGTCAGTGCTGGGGTACATGAAGCTGAAGAAGAGAAGAGATGCGGCCAAGAGGGAACAGCCCATCCCCCCTGAGTACATCTCTTACAGACACTTCTCTATCCAGAGTGGAGAGGCGGGAAGCCACCCTCTGGCGGCGGTCAACTTCACCACCTCCCTCAACTCGTAACAAGGAGACACCCCGCGGGGAAAACAGCAATCTCAGGGGGAGAACTGGTTTGTTCTCTGTCCGCCACTGACGATAAGGGTCAAATAGACTGTGTCGAGTTCGGGATATTGAACCTTATTGCGGGGGAGAACTGGTTTGTTCTTTGTCCGCCGCTGACGATAAGGGTCAAATAGACTGTGTCGAGTTCGGGATATTGAACCTTATTGCGGGGGAGAACTGGTTTGTTCTTTGTCCGCCGCTGACGATAAGGGTCAAATAGACTGTGTCGAGTTCGGGATATTGAACCTTATTGCGGGGGAGAACTGGTTTGTTCTTTGTCCGCCGCTGACGATAAGGGTCAAATAGACTGTGTCGAGTTCGGGATATTGAACCTTATTGCGGGGGAGAACTGGTTTGTTCTTTGTCCGCCGCTGACGATAAGGGTCAAATAGACTGTGTCGAGTTCGGGATATTGAACCTTATTGCGGGGGAGAACTGGTTTGTTCTTTGTCCGCCGCTGACGATAAGGGTCAAATAGACTGTGTCGAGTTCGGGATATTGAACCTTATTGCGGGGGAGAACTGGTTTGTTCTTTGTCCGCCGCTGACGATAAGGGTCAAATAGACTGTGTCGAGTTCGGGATATTGAACCTTATTGCGGGGGAGAACTGGTTTGTTCTTTGTCCGCCGCTGACGATAAGGGTCAAATAGACTGTGTCGAGTTCGGGATATTGAACCTTATTGCGGGGGAGAACTGGTTTGTTCTTTGTCCGCCGCTGACGATAAGGGTCAAATAGACTGTGTCGAGTTCGGGATATTGAACCTTATTGCGGGGGAGAACTGGTTTGTTCTTTGTCCGCCGCTGACGATAAGGGTCAAATAGACTGTGTCGAGTTCGGGATATTGAACCTTATTGCGGGGGAGAACTGGTTTGTTCTTTGTCCGCCGCTGACGATAAGGGTCAAATAGACTGTGCCGAGCTTGGGATATTGAACCTTATTGCGGGGGAGAACTGGTTTGTTCTCTTTCCACCGCTGACGATAAGGGTCATATAGACTGTGTTGAGTTTGGCATATTGAACCTTATTGCGAGGGAACACGCTTGATCTTGGAAATAGTGACATTTTGCAGGTTTTCTGCGATTGAAAATCGAGCCTAGTTGTCACTTCATACCCCCAGCCGCAGTGAGCGCTGATTTCAGTTGTTTTGTTCCGCCAAGGTCGCACGGGATGACCTACGTCCAAATATATCAAGACGCGTACTCGATGAACTCTTCATTTTGGTACAATGTGCAGAGGAAGCTCCGGGGAAATCTCTGGGATAAATACAAACCTGGCATATTCTACTACTTGTGGACTGAAGTCAAATGGGGCAGCTTCCTCGTTAAGACTCTTCTGTCGACGGAAACATAGATCGTATCGTATTTATATCGTAGAGAGATCAAAGTTGAAATTTCGTATTTACCAAAGTAGTAATACAAGTAGTAAATATTAATTGATAAATAAATACTAACGTTTTGTACAAAAGAGCTAGTAAATATTATGTGAAAGTTAATATTCTATTATCAATGTTTTCCTGAATATTGATCCCGGACCTACTGATTGATAGTAATGTGTGTATTAATTCATGTCACCCTGAGAGGTGGATATGGGAGACATCTTGGCTAGATTTTAGAAACTAAAGCTCAAAGAAAGTGTCCGGTGTTTATAGACGTGAGAAGAAGAGAAGTTCCCCTCTCGTGTGAAGAGAGAAACACAAAGAGAGGGAAAGAAGATCTGTGTTGGTTGGAGAGGATGTTAGCCATGTTGTAATTGTTTACACTTGTATATAATATTTAATAAAGAGATTGAGGATGGTCAGTGTTTACTAACAGTTGGCCCCAGTTACCTGTTTACAGAGATCTGGAGCCAGTCAAGAGCTACAGGTAAGGTTAACACTCTTAAAACTGAGCACCTAGACTAACAACACGGTACAAAGGGCAGTACTAAAACTACTTTCATGTATTAATAAGACAAGTCATGTGATTGGCTGCTCTCACTTTTGACAGAATGACGTTATCAACACCTATAAAATAATACTAATAATAGACTATAGTGAAATAGTCATTGTGTGTAGTGGAGTGCCGTCCTAACACGGTGTGTAGTGGAGTGCTGTCCCAACAAGCTGTGTAGTGGAGTGCTGTCCCAACAGGCCATGTAGTGGAGTGCTGTCCCAACAGGCTGTGTAGTGGAGTGCTGTCCCAACAGGCTGTGTAGTGGAGTGCTGTCCCAACAAGCTGTGTAGTAGAGTGCTGTCTCAACAAGCTGTGTAGTAGAGTGCTATCCCAACAAGCTGTGTAGTGGAGTGCTGTCCCAACAGGCTGTGTAGTGGAGTGCTGTCCCAACAGGCTGTGTAGTGGAGTGCTGGTATCTGTAACACAATCCCTCCCTAGAACTCAGCCGAGAACATATATATATATCTCTTTCTGGGATCCAAACCCCGTACTCCCCAAGATGTGTCAACGAAAGAGCACTTGCCTAATCTCGGGGTTAAAGTGCACTTTAAGTGCGTGGTTGAGACGTCCCAGCTTGGGAGGAAGTTACACCCCCCCCTCACCTCTCTCGGAAACTTCACAGGGGGGAGGACCACGAATGTTTGCTAATTAATTCCGAGCTAGAAGCCGCCACCTGCAATAATTACCTCCAGTGTTAATTAAGGAACAAAGAGCTCAACACCGAACTACTGACCTAGACTAACAAACTGGCACTATCTGAACCGAATGTTCCACTTAAAGGAAAACCTAGTTCTCGGCCAGACACAGCATCCAGTCCCCTTAACCTTAGTTCATCACTTTTAAAATAAAACTACGTCAGCTATATTTGTAACCGACCTACAATATTTTAAAAGAGCAAATAGGTGCTATGTTGGGTGCCTATAGGTGTTCTAGATTTGGGTCTAGATCATTCTGTTCAATATGAATATATCAGTGGGACAGGGCTCCAATCCCCCCCAAACTCTCAATACTTGGTTCATTAGTCCTTCTAAACTCGCTGGCTTGAACCTGGTTTGAAAGTTGTTCTAGAAACTACTACAGGAAACGAATACATCACAATCCCCAGGACTATACAAGCTTTAATGCGTCAGTAATCCATAACACATGTCAAGTGTGTGAGTGTGCATATAGTCGCACACTCTAGTTCCAGTTCTGACCACCAGTGGCTTGTTGCAAGGGTAAGCAGTGCTAGTTTAAATTGTACCTGTGAATTGTTCTCATCACTCAGTAGAACTCTCATTGGTCAGATATCAATCCTGTGTGTGGTATATAGAGCAGAGGCCAGAGCCGATGTGTGATTGGTCAAATGGGGACACAGTGGAAGAAGAACCAATCCAAAGAGAATATAAGATAGAGGAAGAAAGACAACTGGTTGTATGAGATTGTGACGTCACTCGCTCCAAAGGACAGCGCGTTCTAAACTAAAATGTTAAAAATCAGATCACATCAATAGAATTTAAATGATAAATAAACCTTTAAAATCCACACCAATGTCCAACTAACGTTATTGTTTTGTTTTTTTAAATGATGTAGGCCTATGTTTGGCTGTTTTTATATTAAAATTTAACTGCTGTGTGTTGGGTTACGTAAGCAATGACGTCATAAAACTCCTCCGTGGCGCTATCTTTATATTCTCCTCACATTGTAGAGAACCCCCTTCCCCCTGTAATAATCTGTGAATGAAAAGTGTTCCCACAAAATGACGCCCAGCACTCCGTGTTCTCAACTCGGACGAGAGCCAATCAACGCACGTGTTCTCGACTCAGACAAGAGCCAATCAACGCACGTGTTCTCGACTGAGACGAGAGCCAATGAACGGACGTGTTCTCGACACAGACGAGAGCCAATGAACGGACGTGTTCTCGACTCAGATGAGAGCCAATGAATGGACGTGTTCTCGACACAGACGAGAGCCAATGAGCGGACGTGTTCTCAACTCGGACGAGAGCCAATCAACGCACGTGTTCTCGACTGAGACGACAGCCAATAAACAGACGTGTTCTCAGTTCCAGAAGACTCAGACGAAAGCCAATCAACGGACGTGTTCTCGACTCAGACGAGAGCCAATCAACGGACGTGTTATTGACTCAGACTAGAGCCAATGAACGGACGTGTTCTCGACACAGACGAGAGCCAATGAACGGACGTGTTCTCGACTCAGACGAGAGCCAATCAACGGACGTGTTATTGACTCAGACTAGAGCCAATCAACGGACGTGTTCTCGACACAAACGAGAGCCAATGAACGGACGTGTTCTCGACACAGACGAGAGCTAATCAACGCACGTGTTCTCGACTCAGACGAGAGCCAATGAGCGGACGTGTTCTCGACACAGACGAGAGCCAATGAACGGACGTGTTCTCGACTCAGACTAGAGCCAATGAACGGACGTGTTCTCGACTCAGACTAGAACCAATAAACAGACGTGTTCTCGACTCAGACGAGAGCCAATGAACGGCCGTGTTCTTGACTCAGACGAGAGCCAATGAACGGACGTGTTCTCGACTGAGACGAGAGCCAATGAACAGACGTGTTCTCGACACAGACGAGAGCCAATGAATGGACGTGTTCTCGACTCAGACTAGAGCCAATGAACGGACGTGTTCTCGACACAGACGAGAGCTAATCAACGCACGTGTTCTCGACTCAGACTAGAACCAATAAACAGACGTGTTCTCAACTCAGACGAGAGCTAATCAACGGCCGTGTTCTTGACTCAGACGAGAGCCAATGAACGGACGTGTTCTCGACTCAGACGAGAGCCAATGAATGGACGTGTTCTCGACTCAGACGAGAGCCAATGAATGGACGTGTTCTCGACTCAGACGAGAGCCAATAAACAGACGTGTTTTCAGTTCCAGAAGACTCCAGACAGGAGCCAACGCAGTTCCAGAAGTAATAATGGTCGGAATGTTATACAACAGACTCCTGGAGGAGAAACTCAATAATGTCTTTATTCCCCTGCCATTGTAGCAACTTGCCAGGAAATCCACCACCGACTTCTATTGTCAGAGTTCCCTCGAATAACAATATGATGTTACCTACCTTCACAAAGAGAGGCTCCGATATCTTATTGACGATTATATGGCTTTGTTAGGATAGATTGGTTTCTCAAATTGATACGGTTTACAAAGCAGGAGCTGATAAATTATATTCTGGGATGATTCATTTAATATTTCATTACAAAAAAGGATACCTTGTGGCACAAAAATCTTTTCAAAATATTCCACAGAAATGTCAACATTAACTCCACTCCTTAGTCTTTAATTAGGCCATCTTATATTCGTTATATTATGACTTTCCGCCATCTTATATTCGTTATATTATGACTTTCCGCCATTTTATGTTCGTTATCTTGATAATTTCAGCCATCTTTAAGGAATATTGTAAACCAAAACATTACTAAAAAGTGTGGCAACTTGAAGATGGGTGATAGACTCTTAGTGATTGATACTTGGTGATTGATACTTGGTGATAGACTCTTGGTGATTGATACTTGGTGATAGACTTTTGGTGATTGATACTTGGTGATTGAAACTTGATGAATTAATCTTGGTAATTGAAACTTGGTGGTTGATACTTGATAATTGAAACTTGGTGATTAAAACTTAGTGATTGAAACTTAGTGATTGAATCTTGATGATTGAAACTTAGTGCTTAGGCCTTGTTGTTTGAGCTTTGGTCTTTAATCTTCGATACTTGAGTGTTGTTATTAATGTTTTGGTGCTCGATAGCTTTATGTTGAGTGTGATGACGTCACCATGGACTAATATGGCTGGAATCGACAAGGGCAATCTTGTCTTACTAATAATGATTAATTTGATCTAGAAACATTATTATAGCATGTATGTACTAATTACTGTGCTGTTGTCTGTATGCTGCTAGTACTGATGTCATAGTCTAAACACAGTACCAATTAGACAGTATGAGTTGAATGGCACCTGGTGAATTAATAGATACAAGGTCCTTCAAACATACAAAAAAAAGTCGTGTACCACAGCTTGAGAACCTCTATATTAGAGAAACAGTCGTGTACCACAGCTTGAGAGCCTCCAGAATAGACAAACAGAGCTATATCACAGCTTGAGAACCCCCAGAATAGATAAACAGAGCTATATCACAGCTTGAGAACCCCCAGAGTAGATAAACAGAGCTATATCACAGCTTGAGAACCTCCAGAGTAGATAAACAGAGCTATATCACAGATTGAGAACCCCCAGTGTAGATAAACAGAGCTATATCACAGCTTGAGAACCTCCAGAGTAGATAAACAGAGCTATATCACAGTTTGAGAACCCCCAGAGTAGATAAACAGAGCTATATCACAGCTTGAGAACCTCCAGAGTAGATAAACAGAGCTATATCACAGCTTGAGAACCCCCAGAGTAGATAAACAGAACTATATCACAGCTTGAGAACCCCCAGTGTAGATAAACAGAACTATATCACAGCTTGAGGACCCCCAGAATAGACAAACAGAGCTATATCACAGCTTGAGAACCCCCAGAATAGATAAACAGAACTATATCACAGCTTGAGAACCCCCAGAGTAAACAAACAGTCGTGTACCACAGCTTGAGAACCTCCAGAGTAGACAAACAGTCGTGTACCACAGCTTGAGAACCCCCAGAGTAGACAAACAGTCGTGTACCACAGCTTGAGAACCCCCAGAGTAGACAAACAGTCGTGTA
>CABFWO010003919.1:33875-55487 GCA_902155825.1 Timema genevievae | reverse complement strand
AACCGTTCATCTCCAGTTAAAACGACGCTGCGCCTCTGTTATAAGTAACGCGGGATTCAACACCGACCCACTGGGCAACAAGGCTCTAAGTCACGTTTAGATCAAGTGCTGCTTTGTCAATTAGGTCAGGTTGTTTCATTTATTATTATTATTATTATTATTATTATTATTATTAGTGCGCTAATTATAAAGACTTATAGCACATTTTCAAAACAGTTGTTTTTTAAAACACAACTGCTATTTTTAACTAATTTTTATTTACTTTACTTTTGCGATAGACGTAGTTAGATGTTCATAGATCTATTTTAATTATTTGAATAAATAAAGCAATAAAATTAAATTTTGAGTGTGGGAAGAGGAAAGGAGTGTAAAATTGTATGTATAATATTTAGAAAGTATTAAATATAACTACAGTAACCTATTCAATCACGTCTGTAGATCGTTGGATACGACCCGTCACACAGTTGTGTTAATAGAACTGCCGGTCATTCTATCTCACGGCGCTACACTGTTACAACCCCTGTAAATTATTTGATACGACCCGTCACACAGTTGTGATAATAGAACTGCCGGTCATTCTATCTCACGGCGCTAAGCTTTTACAACCCCTGTAAATTGTTGGATACGACCCGTCACACAGTTGTGTTAATAGAACTGCCGGTCATTCTATCTCATGGCGCTAAGCTGTTACAACCCCTGTAAATTGTTGGATACGACCCGTCACACAGTTGTGTTAATAGAACTGCCGGTCATTCTATCTCGCGGCGCTACACTGTTACAACCCCTGTAAATTGTTTGATACGACCCGTCATACAGTTGTGTTAATAGAACTGCCGGTCATTCTATCTCGCGGCGCTAAGCTGTTACAACCCCTGTAAATTGTTTGATACGACCCGTCACACAGTTGTGTTAATAGAACTGCCGGTCATTCTATCTCGCGGCGCTAAGCTGTTACAACCCCTGTATAATTATTTGATACGACCCGTCACACAGTTGTGTTAATAGAACTGCCGGTCATTCTATCTCACGGCGCTAAGCTGTTACAACCCCTGAAAATTATTTGATACGACCCGTCACACAGTTGTGTTAATAGAACTGCCGGTCATTCTATCTCACGGCGCTACACTGTTACAACCCCTGTAAATTGTTTGATACGACCCGTCACACAGTTGTGTTAATAGAATGGCCGACCATTCTATCTCACGGCGCTACGCTGTTACAACCCCTGTAAATTGTTGGATACGACCCGTCACACAGTTGTGTTAATAGAACTGCCGATCATTCTATCTCACGGCGCTAAACAACTCGTATTATTGTCATAAAGACCTTTAACAGTACACCAGTTTGTTGTTTACTGGAATAAACGCAAAAATAATATCTATGAGCCTATACATATCCATACTTGTAAACATAGTTTAAAATTTCCACTCTATAAAGTCAAAGAATCCACATATTTCTGTTGATCAGAGTTAAGTGCCCGGGAAGAGAAAAGTAACTGTTATAGGGGCATAGAATGGATCTTTGGGAATCGAACGATGTCATTTAATAGGGGGAATGAGGGTTACAACACATAGTATTGTAATTAGGGTCTTCCTTCCCCCTGTTTGTTCTCTTACTACCGGACACCCCTACCCAGGAAAGCTATAAACACACATAGTTTCTGGTGTTTAGAAGTTTCTGGTCGATTATTCTAGAAACTAAAAGGACAGATTGAGGAGGGATGTATTCTATAAATTCAACAGCATTCTTCTGTAAGGATGTTGTAAGCACTATAATTATAAAACATCCATATTGCACTTCATCATGATTCAACCCAGGACTACCGAGTGAAATTAATCCCCCAACCCTGTCAGTTATTATTTTAATTATTATTTCCCCCTTCCCCAATAATCACACTGTGGCTCAGTAATCCTAGTCTGTAATATTATAAGTGGTGCTACACTAATCACATTGGGGCTCAGTAATCCTAGTCTGTAATATTATAAGTGGTGCTACACTAATCACACTGTGGCTCAGTAATCCTAGTCTGTAATATTATAAGTGGTGCTACACTAATCACACTGTGGCTCAGTAATCCTAGTCTGGAATATTATAAGTGGTGCTACACTAATCACATTGCGGCTCAGTAATCCTAGTCTGTAATATTATAAGTGGTGCTACACTAATCACACTGTGGCTCAGTTATTCTAGTCTGTAATATTATAAGTGGTGCTACACTAATCACATTGGGGCTCAGTAATCCTAGTCTGTAATATTATAAGTGGTGCTACACTAATCACACTGTGGCTCAGTTATCCTAGTCTGTAATATTATAAGTGGTGCTAAACTAATCACATTGGGGCTCAGTAATCCTAGTTTGGAATATTATAAGTGGTGCTACACTAATCACATTGTGGCTCAGTAATCCTAATCTGTAATATTATAAGTGGTGCTACACTAATCACATTGTGGCTTAGTAATCCTAGTCTGTAATATTATAAGTGGGGCTACACTAATTACATTGTGGCTCAGTAATCCTAGTCTGTAATATTATAAGTGGTGCTACACTAATCACACTGTGGCTCAGTAATCCTAGTCTATAATATTATAAGTGGTGCTACACTAATCCCTGATTGTTCTCAATAAAATGCAGTAAATATATTCGCTCATGTAGAATCTGTGTCAAACTTAAAAGGATAATTTTCTTTTATATCAACATAAACATCAACATAAATCTCAACACGAATGGAAGCTTTCTGGCACATTTATTTGGTAAAATGCCTGTATTTAAACTGGTCCTTAATCCATTCAAATGAAAGTAAAGTTGAAACTTTGACATAAAATCCTTGTAAATATAACGCCGTTACTTTATTGTATTCTCACATGAATTATAAATTAACTTAACCTGGGACAGCAATACTAAACATTCAACACTAAACACCAAGGAATGGTAATATCTGAGTACCTGGAATGACACAGTCACCACCTGGAGTGGAACCTTGGTCCTCTAGACGAGTAGTATTCAACCTGGGGTACACACACTTAGTAAACACATATTTATACGTACACATTTAAACTTACTAATTAATACATTGGTTTGTGTGTAGCTTATTTTATTTATTTAGCTGTAGATTATAGAAAATGCAAAACTTGCCTTATGAACCAACAGCTGTGGTAGTACAAGAACAAAGAAAGGTTGAATATCCCTGTTCTCGACCAATAGCTAGTCTCCCTGACTAAACTCCCTTTAAAAAGGCAATATCCACGCTATTTCTAAAAACATCCCTCCCTTATTCGTAGGTGGGGGTGTGACGTCAGTTCCAGACTATTGAAACAAAGGTCCCCGGCTACTACCAGGCCCTTGCCAGTCAAAGCGGTTGCTCTCTTTTTATTTGATGTTTTGTTGGTTCATCTCGGCTTCGTACGACCTCCTCGTTGTCTTAGCCAATTAATGGACACGGACATATTGGTAGGTGGAGCCATATCAATCCCCGTCAGCTCGAAAGGGGGTTGCGGGGGAGAGTTAATTAAAAATGGACGTTGGAGGGTGGCAATATTGTTCAATTACTAGAACTTTGCCTGTCATCACCATGGAGGCTACTTCTCTATCCACCTTCACTGGATATATCTCGCACTTCCAGGCCATGTATGCTCTGGCCTGATGGATATAGACCATGGAGGCTACTTCTCTATCCACCTTCACTGGATATATCTCGAACTTCCAGGCCGTGTATGCTCTGGTCTGATGGATATAGACCATGGAGGCTACTTCTCTATCCACCTTCACTGGATATATCTCGCACTTCCAGGCCATGTATGCTCTGGTCTGATGGATATAGACCATCGAGGCTACTTCTATATCCACCTTCACTGGATATATCTCGAACTTCCAGGCCGTGTATGCTCTGGTCTGATGGATATAGACCATGGAGGAGAGACTGCTTACGGGAGACTCAGGGCTTAAATAATGGATGGCTTAGCCACTCGCCCTTTGCTAATGCAGGTACATCTCCTCTATATTCTACCTTATCGTCCCTACCTGGTTATTGCAGATATGCGTGTAGCCCGGACGGATAGTAAGACGCGGTGCACAAAATTAAGGTCATTTTAATCCGAAACCTTCACTATTAGTTTTTTTAAACGCAACTTACCTCAGTAAAATAGGGCAAAGTGTGTTGAATATCCTAGATACAGAAGGGATCAGGTCAAATGGGGCTGTGAGCAATTCAACTGATGACTAATTGCGAGGCTAAATATATCTTACGTAGCTTCTATTCTCTCTCGAACATAATATGTTCGAGAGAGAATAGATTATTATTATTTTCTCTCTTGCAATAGCTAGTCCCCAATTTGTTTGCCAAGTCATGAGATTTAACACCATTTTTGCTCCAACTCTTCTTTAAGCTTGAAAATGGTATGGCCATGGGCACATCTTGCTCCACTTTGTGGCCAAACCAAGCTGAGCTGGGAGTAATGCTGGCAACATATCCTCACTGATTCTCAGGGGGAATGAGGGGAGCTGGCTTTCAACTGGCTGGTATGTTATTCCAGCCGCTAGAATGCAGGGCCTGCGCGGTGCTGGTGGCGCTGTGTAGTGACGAGTGTTCAAACCACTTTATTCAACGACACTTCCGGTATATTTAATCACCGGCCTGGAAGAGTGGACGTGTGTAATAAAGCTCACAGCCAAGCATTATAACTATAAAACAAAGATGTTATTATGTGTTTAACAACACTCGTTAAAATCAGCTGTAATTGTTTGTTGTTTGTTGTTTGTTTTAAGCACCGCGTCTTTATAACTATTCAGGCTGTACGCACGCTGTAATTTATTAAATACCTTTTTTTTAAAATATTATTTTCCGAATTCCGTTTTTGTTTTTTGGTAGTTTAGAGGCTTTATTCAATGGATGACAATTTGCACTCCAATTTTCATTAAAAAAAAAAGCTCTACCTGAGATCAACAAAAATTACGAGATCTACTTTAATGTATTCATAAGTAAAGTTATGTTATCTGCTGCTGCCACTTTTGATAGATACTATAAAAACAACACAAATAATAATATAGTGAACTGTTATCAAGGTTGGACGAGGAAAACCACGTTTGTGTTTTATAAAAAATACTTCTTATGAAAATTGAGGCTGTACCAGGGAGCTACTGGAGTCAAAGCACCATTATAACAGAGCCACTAGAAACTTCTGGAGTCAAAGCACCATTATAACAGATCCACAAAAAACTTCTGGAGTCAAAGCACCATTATAACAGAGAAACAAGAAACTGCTGGAGTCAAAGCACCATTATAACAGAGCCACTAGAAACTGCTGGAGTCAAAACACCATTATAACAGAGAAACAAGAAACTGCTGGAGTCAAAGCACCATTATAACAGAGAAACAAGAAACTGCTGGAGTCAAAGCACCATTATAACAGAGCCACTAGAAACTGCTGGAGTCAAAACACCATTATAACAGAGCCTATAGAAACTGCTGGAGTCAAAACACCATTATAACAGAGAAACAAGAAACTGCTGGAGTCAAAGCACCATTATAACAGAGCCACTAGAAACTGCTAGAGTCAAAGCACCATTATAACAGAGCCTCTAGAAACTGCTGGAGTCAAAACACCATTATAACAGAGCCTCTAGAAACTGCCGGAGTCAAAAAACCATTATAACAGAGCAACAAGAAACTGCTAGAGTCAAAGCCCCATTAAAACAGAGCCTCTAGAAACTGCTGGAGTCAAAACACCATTATAACAGAGTCACTAGAAACTGCTGGAGTCAAAGCACCATTATAACAGAGCCACAAGAAACTACTGGAGTCAAAGCACCACTATAACAGAGCCACGAGAAACCGCTAGAGTCAAAGCACAATGATTTTAACTCTAGTTGGTGCAAGTTTACAGTTGAAGTACACCACGTTTACCTTGAAAGATAATAGTGTAAAAAAGAAAGGTAAGATTGCTACCTTCCAGGGTAAACGGACTGTACTTGTGAATAAGGCCGCTTTCTTAAGATGTCAGTGCTACCAAATATATAAAATGAAGCCAGTTTATAAAAATAAAATAATGAGAAGAAAAGAAATGGAACTTAGAATTTATTATTATTGTTTGTGGTAAAAAAAAGTACTTATTATCTACAATATCAAAAATATAAATTTTAAATAATTGCATCTAAAATAATTACGTACGTAAAGAGCAAGCATTAAAAAAAGAGTAATCACCGATAATATTAAAGTTTTGTTCTATAAATACTAGTATTAATAATAACAATAATAATAAAACTTGAGTATATACCTCGTTTTACAAATATCCTGAATGTATTAACATATGGAGCTCAAACTAGAATCTTCCCTTCGAATTATAACAAAATGGAAATGAAAAGAAATTTATTCCAGCGTTATTAAACTCAGTTTTTTTTTTCAGGAAAATGTAGTACTTAATATTCTTTTAAATTCTAAAAAAGAGAGGAATCTGTCTCACCTCTCCCGCAATATCTTCCTTCGTTCTCTCGTCTGGATACTTCTCCATCTAGAATTTAATTTGGTTTTAAACTTTTTCTCCTGATGGCTCAGGCTCTGTAACGGACTAATTGCCCCCCAGACACTGATGTGGGGGGGAGGTTACAACAATACAAGGGGGGGGATGTAATTAGCATGGGGACTGACAGGATGTAGCCAGGGTATACTAGATAGTCTCCCTGACAGGATTGTAACCAGGGTATACTAGATAGTCTCCCTGACCACTCAGACAGGATGTAACCAGGGTATACTAGATAGTCTCCCTGACCACTCAGGATGTAACCAGGGTATACTAGATAGTCTCCCTGACAGGATGTAACCAGGGTATACTAAATCTAATTTCGGCAATCTTAACCACTCATATGGCCATATCGAAATATCGGGTGTATCAACCTGGACTAGTTTAGGCGACCTTCAATTTACAAAATGGTTATTATCGTTGTATTTCTATGTCGCAAAATATCAAACAAAACATTTGGTGGTTTCTTATCGTTATTTATTTAAGGTTCCACTAAGTAGCTTTGTTTGTGAACAGTTCGTGAATATCTTTTAACATCTCATCTTAAATTTTGGCATGGAAAATGCTTTTTTCTTTGCCCGTTCACTGAATTATAAGACACATCTGTGATTTCCTAAAGACTTTGATAATCAAATAATAATAATATTTTTTGGTAGGAGCATTTCTTAGTATGGATACTGGGTGGTAAAACCATGAAATTATTGGTTAAGACAATAACTGAACATTGAGTAATGAATGATTTGAATTGGCCTAGAATTTGTTCAAAAGTAAATATATACAGTACATACTGTGTTATTCCCTTTATAGATCTAGGGCTGAATATGCAAATTATTTAGGTGCAGCTCATATACACGATGTTAATAAAGTACATTTGGAAAAACATAGTAACTATAATAATTTGAAACCTCCTCTTATTTACGTAATTGGTTTATAGCAGTATGTAAAAGAAACGCCTTACAAAACGCAAATGTTGTTTGTTACTTGTATTAATTGTTTGGATAATAAAAACTAAAAGAGCTAATAGGATAGTTTTAATGTTTAAAATAACCAAGTAATGTAATTAAATATTTAATTTTCATCATCATTATTATTATTATTATTATTATTATTAGCACCGCGTCTTACTACCCGTTCGGGTTATACGCACTTACGCTAATGTGTAATGGTAAGGTGATTGTGAGATGAAATGGAGGACCTACAGTTTAACGTGGAATCCGAACCACGGTGGAGGCCTGGCATTCCTCACATTCACAAGTTGTGATTAATACACGTCTTGTCAGAGGTGAAGGAAGGGTTTGGTAATCAGATAAATCTGTGCCGGGACCGAGGATTGAACCCCGGACCCCTAGCACAGAAGTCCGACACCTTACCCCTAGACCACCAGGTCACCCAATTTTCATCATAACCTATCTACTATGTAACCGAGTATTTAGTGTGTTACAAGACCAAGCAACATTATCAGGTATTTAGTGGCCATATTACGTCACCAAATATTTAGTGTGCTATTGTCACATGACTAATCCATGTAACACGGTGTTTAACACTTTACATATATATCCGAAAATATGTTGCTGAATCAAATGACGTAGCTAATTTGCACAGAAAAACAGCAAAACATCATTAACTTATTACAGATATTTATTAGTAAACCTCTGGTTGTATTTTCCATCTCCCTCCAGTTTCAAGAATATCAATCACACGCTTTTTACTGGTGCATTGAATATTCCTCTGAACTATTTGTCTTTCAGTTTATTAATTTACCCAGCAGTTGGGCATTGTCTGACCTAGATATTGGCCCAAAATCCCTGTACTAAAAACAGATTCTTTTCCCCTTGGACATTCTGTTTGGTACGATGGTAGAAGCTCATGGAATTTTAATTAAACTGTAGAAGAAGAAAAAAATGAATTAGAACTCTTTTCTTGAATGCGCAATTAAGTCACGACAGGGCTGTGGGAGATAATAAAAACTGGTTGGAGCACCTTGTTCTGATAAACATGGTTCTGTTCTCCTGGTTCCTTCTGTTTTCCGCGGGATGCCATTGCTTCGCGTGGGGTATTCTTGACCAAGATGCACTGACATTCGTTAAGGAATACTTCATGGTCAGACACATACAAATAGTAACAGCTTTTACCTGCTCTGACTTTGGTAAGTTAAGGAGAGGAATAGTTAAATGCATCCACTGTGGTAAGTGAAGGAGAGAAATAGTTAAATACATCCACTGTGGTAAGTGAAGGAGAGGAATAGTTAGATACATCCACTGTGGTAAGAGAAGGAGAGGAATAGTTAAATACATACACTGTGGTAAGTGAAGGAGAGGAATTGTTAAATACATCCACTGTGGTAAGTGAAGGAGAGGAATAGTTAGATACATCCACTGTGGTAAGTGAAGGAGAGGAATAGTTAGATACATCCACTGTGGTAAGTGAAGGAGAGGAATAGTTAAATACATCCACTGTGGTAAGTGAAGGAGAGGAATAGTTAGATACATCCACTGTGGTAAGTGAAGGAGAGGAATAGTTAAATACATCCACTGTGGTAAGTGAAGGAGAGGAATAGTTAAATACATACACTGTGGTAAGTGAAGGAGAGGCATAGTTAAATACATACACTGTGGTAAGTGAAGGAGAGGAATAGTTAGATACATCCACTGTGGTAAGTGAAGGAGAGGAATTGTTAAATACATCCACTGTGGTAAGTGAAGGAGAGGAATAGTTAAATACATCCACTGTGGTAAGTGAAGAAGAGGAATAGTTAAATACATCCACTGTGGTAAGTGAAGGAGAGGAATAGTTAGATACATCCACTGTGGTAAGTGAAGGAGAGGAATAGTTACCACTGTGGTAAGTGGAGGGTGTAAAATACCTATATTTCCAGATATGTACAATGTTGCCAAATCATTGTGTTTCCAGACATGTACAATGTTGCCAAGTTCCTGTCGGCATACAAGTTGTGGGTCTTCACGCCCAACGTGGCCCAAAGCGAGTCCACCTTACAAACTCTAGTGCCGCACACCTACTACAGACACGGAGTGTTCCTGGACTACAGTTGTGCATCCAACCACCGGGTGTTGGAGAAGGTCAGTGACACAACCATCTAGTTGTGGAGGGGAGAGGGGAGGGGAGTTCGTAACGACAGTCGTTAGAACGTTAAAGGTGGCCCAGCTTACGGATCGGGGACTGTGGACAGAACGATCTGTCGAGCTCCTCCAACAGTTGTGGACAGAACGATCTTTTGAGCTCCTCCAACAGTTGTGGACAGAGCGATCTGTTGAGCTCTTCTAACAGTTGTGGACAGAGCGATCTGTCGAGCTCTTCTAACAGTTGTGGACAGAGCGATCTGTCGAGCTCTTCTAACAGTTGTGGACAGAGCGATCTGTTGAGCTCTTCTAACAGTTGTGGACAGAGCGATCTGTCAAGTTCCTCCAACAGTTGTGGACAGAACGATCTGTTGAGTTCCTCCAACAGTTGTGGAGTCCGTAGACGGGACTTAACGACAAACCCCAACTAGATTCAACCCGAATTTGTAGAAAGCATAATAAACACAATTCAGGGTTATGTTAATATATTATATTGAATGGTTGCCTGAACACAGTTTATAAAATCTTCCCCAATCTTCCGACAACGTCCTTCTTCATTCAAGTGCGAGCCTTACTTGTCGCCAGAGCTCTGCACGGCTATACCTGAACAGCAACCATCACTGGCTGATATGGCTCTCACAGGAGGAGATACCTGACCAGGTAGAGGAACTCCACCTGCGTCTAGACTCCGAGATGGTCTGGACAGTGATGGAGGGTGAGGTGCTGGTACTGTACGACCTGTACAAGGTCAACTTGAGCTGGCCCGTCGTGCGCACGCGTGCAGGACACTGGTCCAAGGGGGTCGGGCTGGTGTACCATCTCACAGAGTACGTCGTGCGTCGCAGGGGGGACCTGCAAGGGCTCAACGTCAGGGCAGGACTAGTGGTGAGCATTAGCTGTCACCTACCTGGGGCTCAACGTCAGGGCATGGACTAGTGGTGAGCATTAGCTGTCACCTACCTGGGGCTCAACGTCAGGGCTGGACTAGTGGTGAGCATTAGCTGGGGCTCAACGTCAGGGCTGGACTAGTGGGGAGCATTAGCTGGGGCTCAACGTCAGGGCTGAACTAGTGGTGAGCATTAGCTGTCACCTACCTGGGGCTCAACGTCAGGGCAGGACTAGTGGTGAGCATTAGCTGGGGCTCAACGTCAGTGCTGGACTAGTGGGGAGCATTAGCTGTCATCTACCTGGGGCTCAACGTCAGGGCAGGACTAGTGGTGAGCATTAGCTGTCACCTACCTGGGGTTCAACGTCAGGGCAGGACTAGTGGTGAGAATTAGCTGTCGCCTACCTGGGGTTCAACGTCAGGGCTGGACTAGTGGTGAGTATTAGCTGTCACCTACCTGGGGTTCAACTTCAGGGCTGGACTAGTGGTGAGCATTAGCTGTCACCTACCTGTGGTTCAACGTCAGGGCTGGGCTAGTGGTGAGCATTAGCTGTCACCTACCTGGGGTTCAACGTCAGGGCTGGACTAGTGGTGAGTATTAGCTGTCACCTACCTGTGGTTCAACGTCAGGGCTGGGCTAGTGGTGAGCATTAGCTGTCACCTACCTGTGGTTCAACGTCAAGGCTGGAATAGTGGTGAGCATTAGCTGTCACCTACCTGGGGTTCAACGTCGGGGCTGGACTAGTGGTGAGCATTAGCTGTCACCTACCTGGGGTTCAACGTCGGGGCTGGACTAGTGGTGAGCATTAGCTGTCACCTACCTGGGGCTCAACGTCAGGGCTGGACTAGTGGTGAGCATTAGCTGTCACCTACCTGGGGCTCAACGTCAGGGCTGGACTAGTGGTGAGCATTAGCTGGGGCTCAACGTTACCTGGGGCTCAACGTCGGGGCTGGACTAGTGGTGAGCATTAGCTGTCACCTACCCGGGGGGCAGGGGAACCTGCAGGGGCTCAAACCCAGTGGGTATGGACAAAAGGAACAGAGAAACAAGCAGACTACCAGAGGAATAAAAACATATTCAAGTTTATTTTTTGAATAAAACATGTCAAACAGAGGGTGGATTAATGTAACACTCTGCAAAAGATAAAGAAATAATTTAATTGTGACATTTATTGTCTTGATCCGTAGCTGAACAACATCCCCTACGATGACTTAGAGAGACGGCTTGTAGAGCCAAGCAACAAACACAAGGACATCATGGCCACCTTCAATTACCAGGTGTTCCTGTATCTCAAGAGAATGTTCAACTTCTCGTGAGTTCATTCAATAGTCTTATTGCTAGTAGTATGTATCATGGCCACCGTGAATTACCAAGTGTTCCTGTATCTCAAGAGAATGTTCAACTTCTCGTGAGTTCATTCAATAGCCTTAATGCTAGTAGTATGTATCATGGCCACCGTAAATTACCAGGTGTTCCTTTATCTCAGGAGAATGTTCAACTTCTCGTGAGTTCATTCAATAGCCTTATTGCTAGTAGTATGTATCATGGCCGCCGTGAATTACCATCGTGAATTACCAAGTGTTCCTTTATCTCAGGAGAATGTTCAACTTCTCGTGAGTTCATTCAATAGTCTTATTGCTAGTAGTATGTAGCTTGATCAATCATTAAGATGAAGGAATGTTTCTCCAACTTGAGCAAGTCTTACCATTAATCTCTCAACACTTTTGCCTTTACTGACGTGACAATGTGTCCTTTATTGAAAACAAATCCACCCAAATATAAAGTAGTAAATGGTTTGAATGAATGTCGATCTGTTCCTTGGCAATAAATGTAAACCACCCATTGCCTGAAGTGACGTAACTCTCAGAGAGATATGATGTTCGCGGCGCCTGCTGCAAGGTCCATCTCTAGACAGGTCCACTCTAGAGAGTAATAAGTACATGCTCGTCCCACACATGCAGTACAGAGCTTCTCTCGTATCAACACAAGTGAAAGTTGTGTAGTCTCAAGAATATGGTTACGTTCTCCAGGGTAACGATCGTACCCACCTCCAAGTACGGGTACGTGATCGAGGATGGACGCAACGAGGGTATCACCAAGATGTTGAGCGATCATGTCAAGCAGAGCCGGTTGGAGCTCTTCCAGTACACAGCTGGGGGCATCTGGAAGTTCAGGTTCGTTTAGGGGGAGAGTCATGGAGTGTCTTCTGCACATTATTCACTGGTTTTTCATTTCGCCTGTTTATGTTCCACCTTAAGTCTCTTGTAATCGTCAATTGCGTAAACCCTGCTCACACAAATACATGTATTATCTATACAAATCAATTTTAAAGTGGTAAAAGTTGGTAGCAAGTGTAGATAATTGCTAAAAACTCATAGAGATATTAAATAAAGTGTTGCCTGTTGGAATAATTGGAAACTAAAAGGTAAAGGCTATATCCCAGTGTTTTAAACAATGTCGTTGCAGGCTGTCCATTATATTCCGTCACCCGCCAGTGACAGGAGGTCATGACGCCTTGCTCCAACCCTTCTCTGGACAACTGTGGCTCTGTGCTCTGCTGTTGCAGGCTGTCCATGATATTCCGTCACCCGCCAATGACAGGAGGTCATGACGCCTTGCTCCGACCCTTCTCGGGACAACTGTGGCTCTGTGCTCTGCTGTTGCAGGCTGTCCATGATATTCCGTCACCCGCCAGTGACAGGAGGTCATGACGCCTTGCTACGACCCTTCTCTGGACAACTGTGGCTCTGTGCTCTGCTAATGTGGCTGGCCATAGCCGCCATCTTGAGACTCTTGTCCTGGCTTCAGCTGCAAATGTCTCAGAGGTATCACCACGAACTGGACGACAAGCACTCTTGGAGTGACGTCATGCTGCTAATCGTTGGGACGCTGGCCGAGCAAGGTTGGAATCATTCACTTGAGGGGATTCCAACGAGATAAAGTGGTAGATGATCCGCCATATTTTAGCTCATAGTACAATCTTGTCCAAGTTTCCGTCTACGAGCCTTGTCAATAATCTATTAGACGATCCATAGCCAACTGGGGGAAATTGACTCAATTAAATGGGCGTCGTGTGTATAATAAAAAGCAGCCATGTTTAGACCAAAACTCTCCCTTTACTGAACAAAGTAAAATGTATACAAATAAAACTGTATATCTACCAGAAAAGTCCCTCAGAAAAAAAAATTGTACATTTCCTGTAAAAATACTATGAATTCTCTAATATTGTATTAACTTTAATATTATTTAAAGCATTTATATATTTAACACGACTAAACCACCACCGGTTATTTTGAGTTATTCCTACGAGCTATACTGGACATACTACGCTACAGCAAGGTCAGAGCTAATAATAATTACTTCTGAACTAATTGCAGCATAATAATTGGTCTTTGAGTTGGAATACAATGATACTGCGCTTTCAATTTGAAACAGCTAATTAAACGTATAACTGTCCTAGTTTATTTACAAGGTTCTTAACGCCAACCAAACATTTATATTATACTTCCATTATTCTCATAAGGTTTGGAGTTAATGATATGGCATGAAAGGTTTGGAATTAATGATATGTCATGAAAGGCTTGGAGCTAATGATATGTCATGAAAGGTTTGGAGTTAATGATATGTCATGAAAGGTTTGGAGTTAATGATATGTCATGAAAGGTTTGGAGTTAATGATATGTCATGAAAGGCTTGGAGTTAATGTTGTGTCATGAAAGGCTTGGAGTTAATGTTGTGTCATGAAAGGTTTGGAGTTAATGATATGTCATTAAAGTGAAGCTTGTTCGTTGTTGAAGTGTTTTATAAAGGTACACAAGCTTTTCAAACGCTTCAGATCCAAACACGTGCAACAAAATGGTTTCGTTGTTTATTTCGAACAATCAGGACGTACTTATTGTTTATTTAAATTTAATTTGTTTTGTATTTTATGTTTGTTTTTTTGTAAATTTATTTTAATTGAATTCAATAACTAAATCTAAACTTTCGGTATTTCCTCATCTATGGAATTTATATTTTGTTTACTAACGAGGTGCTATGTGAATGAATGTATTTTACTTTCATTTTCTTTTTATTGGGCGTACGTTTTAGTTTTCAACTTGTGAAACAAATAGTTTTAGTAAAAATAAACATTTTCAATGTTCAAGGGACACGCACACACGCAAGTCCAGTTGAACTCCCCTTTAGTCCACCCTTCTTGGCGTGGTGTCATTTGTTCTGTTAATTATCAGTAGAATTACCCGAGATGTGTCCAAGAGTAAGTTGTAAATGCTTGGTTGGTAATGTGTCTTTATGCTACGTAAATACATTGCTATCATAACGTTAGTAACAGTTCATACTGATTCAACAATGTACAACAATTCAACGCTATGGAAACTATAATATTTAAAATGACAAACCACGTCAATACCTCCTAATAAACGAACCTTGCCTTCTCTACCAATTTAAACAGGCTCTGCACTGGACTCGCACTGGTTCGCGTGGCGAGTGGTATTCTCCATGATGCTGTTCCTGACAGTGCTGCTCAATAACTACTATAGCGCATGCGTGGTTTCTTCACTGCTTTCCAAGTCCCCCATGAATATTCGCACTCTCAGAGACTTCATCGACAGTCCAATACAATTCGGTGTCGAGGACATCAGCTATAACGTGCCTTACTTTGAGGTGAGCTCAACACAAGACAAGAGTGTAAGTCAGCTGCTGAATAAACACCTTCCTTTAGTATTGTGGTCTTGTCTAAGCTCATGTCCAGCCTAGCTTTGAAGCAAAACAAGATGGATGCTCACCCTAGTTTCAATACAGACTGATAGATGGGGTCAGTGGATATAGAATGAATGAAGGACCCATACTTACTTATACTTTACAAGGACGTATGTTTTATGGATGATGAATCTGATTCTATCCCAGGAACCGCTAGAGTCTGTAATGAACTTAATTTAGTGTTATTAAGCATCAAGAGTCCTCAATGAGTCCTCCCAATAAATTATTGTCCCTCAAGATGAAAACAAATAGTTGACAGTTGCTGACTTAAACACTAAACACAAACCTGTTTTTTTAAAAGGACGCTACATTCCAACCCAACAGTCCATTGGCAAGGTAGATTCTGGACCAGGAGGCAGTAACTCTATTATGACCTGGTGCCTTGTCTGTGGATTCCCATCCTATACAGAACAGATGATACAGTTTCTATAATTTCACTCTATTTATCTTATTCTTTAAAATTCGTAGTTTAAATAAATTGATAGCAACTAATGGTTTTAAAGCGTGCAACAGATAGTTATTAAAATAATAATTAAAAACATTCCCAATCCAAGAGGTGATCTGTTCGCAGATGAACCCTGACCCGATAGTTCATGAGTTGTACTCTAAGAAAATGCTGGGTCCGCACCGCTCCAAGCCCATCTACTACTCGCAAGATGTGGGGATACAGAAGATGCTCCACGAGGAATTCGCCTTCCACACGGAGCCCAACGAGGTGTACGCTCTAATAGAGAGAACATTCCCAGACGAGAAAAAGTGTGCCCTCACTGAGATACAGGTGAGTCCATTTGGAAATGAGCTGACAGAGGACTTAATTGAATTGGACACTAAGATAACTATAATTCCGGATGTATTGTAGTAGATGACTCATAGAGATTTAAAAGCACACGTGACATTTCTGAACCTATTGAGTCAAATGCCTTACAAAGGTCAAGAAACACAGGTGACATTTCAAGGCTTACTTTATCAAATGTCTCAAAAGTACTAGACATACACGTGACATTCTGGGGTCCTCTGTGTCAAGTCTAGAGACACAATATGTGATAATTTGAATCTATATTAATTTGTTTAGGTGTTTCCTGTCGAGATGTGCTACCAAGTCTTACCATTTAATTCACCCTTCAAGGAACATATAAGCTATGGGTGAGACCTCTTTAAAATCACTGTCAGCTATAGTAACACCAGTAATTAATTGATTTAACCTACAAAATAAAATAGTCTCAGACTCTACCAAAAACAAATGAAATAAAAATACAATTTTAAATCATAAACTTGATAAAATATAAAGTTGAACAAATTCGCTTGCATGTAATCGTACTTTGAATAGTACTTGGATATACAGTACATTGAAATAAGAACATAAATTACTGAACTAAGTATAATATACCAAAGCTAGCCTATTTATTTAGTATCCATACTACGTGATAAAGGGATTAAACTGATGTTACTGGTGATAATCTTGCCTTGAGCAGTGTTCGAAGACTCCTCGAGAATGGTATCATGACGCACACCAACCTGGAATGGCGGCCACCCTTTCCCACTTGCTCATCTGCTATTGAGCTAATCAGCGTCAGTCTCGTTTACACTATACCGGCATTTGCTCTACTCGCCTTGGGCTTGGTGCTGGCTGGTCTTGTGTTGACCGGGGAGATGTTCTGGCACATAATGGCGGCGCGTAGGAAGTCAGGTCAGTTTCTTCTACCTCTTAGCATGTTGTGATTCAACTTACAGGTTTCAACGATTGCCGGCCAAAACACAATATGGTTAGTTTTTATATTGTAGCATACTAATAACATTCAATTCCATGGGCGCCCGCAGCATAGGTCAAAGGGGGTCAGGTACCCCCTTTTAAATGACTAGCTAGTATTGAGAACAAATGCTAAATTAACACAACTAAAAGTGAACTCAATAATTAATTAGAACTCATGAGACTGTCAGTAGTGTCAGTTAAATGTAGGGCAACATATTATACAGACTGTATCGTATAGGAGGTGATACAGACACAAATGGTTGCATCAGCAAATAAGGCTACAGGTTTCTCGATATTAGCAGACGAAACGGCTGATATATCAGGAATAGAACATTTATCGTTGGCGGTACGTTTCGTGGAAAATTTCTATAATAAATTTAAAATTCGTGAAGAATTTCTTGGGTTCCAGCCACTGAAACAAATGATGGCTTCTGCAACTGCAGATACTATTTTGCATTTCTGTGATTCATGTGGCCTGGACATGACGAAATTACTTGGACAAGGATATGACGGCTGTTCGGCGATGGCAGGTGAAGTAGGCGGGGTACAGGCTAATACGAAACATGTTTCCCAAAGCAGCTTTTGTTCACTGCTCCGCACATTGACTCATTTTATTGGTTATTGATCTAAATTCAGTTGTGCCAGTGCGCAATACAACCGGAACAATTAAAGCTATGATCAAGTTTTTTCGAGAAAGTACAAAGCGGGGGTCGTTAATACCTAATGTCCCATTGTTGTCTGAGACTCGATGAACGTTGAAATATAAAAGCATTCGCATTTTCGGCTAAAATTTCGAGAATATTTGCAATCAATTGCACAATCTGGCAACAAATTCCAAGGGTTAAACACAACAGACAGCCCATCAATAATTACTGCATTCTTGTACTACGCCAACTTTTGCTATATGTCTTGTGGTTATCTCTACGTACTCGGTTATACTGGAACCCGTTACTCAGTCATTACAAGCAATACAACTGGATTTGATAAGAGTTCAGAAACAAATTTTAAAATCAACAGATGCTCTACGTGGGCATCGTCAAAATGCTGAAATTCATTTCAAGCAAAATATATATGCGAGAGTCGTCGCTCTCGCACAGTCAATAAATATTGAAATGAAGGATCCTCGTCTATGCGGACGGCAACTATATCGCAGCAATACTGGGAACTCAAATAATAACAGTGAATGGAGTGATCCTGAAGACTATTTTAGGCAAACGATATTTGTGCCATACTTAGATTTCATAATATCATCACCGATGGATCGTTTCTCTGAAGACAACAGTCCCCAGTTTCATCTATTCAGACTTCAGCCTGCCATCATGAAACGTCTTGATCGTGCTGGGTTCAAGAACAGCGTGGGTATCATCATTCGTCTGTACACTATTGATAACTTCGAGACTGAGGCAATTAATTGGTATGATTTTTGGTGCACACGAAAACCATTTCAAGAGATAAAGAATGACATGCAGCTTGTTGACTTGTTATCAATCAGATATTTAAAAAAAAATCAGCTAATCGCCATGCTCTCCTCATTGCACTGACTTTACCGGCAACAACATGCACTGTCGAACGTTCATTTAGTTCCTTGAGACGAGTAAAACTTGTCTTCACTCGACCATGGATGATAAACGTGTTTTGGGATTGTGTTTGCTGAGCGTTCATCGCCTAAGTGTAAACAGCAACAAGACTGAATGTATGTAGAAGGTAATCGACATCTTTGGAAGGGATGCACGCCTATTGCAGTTACTTTTCCGAGATTGATGTATATTATGTATAAATCAGTTTGTGCCAACTCGTTGGTAGATTGACGCACACTTTGAGATAATTGTTTTGTGTTATTGTATTGCAAAAGTTTAATAAATAGTAATACATAATATTAAGACAGCGTAATTATGTGAGTTCTCAAGTTTTTAATGACATTAATTATTATCCAATGAAGTCGTCTAGCTGGGCCATGACTGACAGACTGCCGACCCCCCATCCCCCTTGCGAAAAATCCTGTGGGCGCCCATGATCAAGTCATGTGATCTGCAGCTGTTACATTTGATGTATATTTGCAAAACCTGTAAAATAACAATACAAAAGTATAATGTTATCATTGATGACTGCAAATAAATATATTTGTATTTTCTGAAAGTTTCCCAACAAAATCTAACTACGGATTTACTGCCCATAAACAAACACGGAAACAATACGCAATACTGAATGACAAACCGTTTAGCCATAATTATATCTATCTATAGAATATTTAGTGTATGAAAGTACAAACCTAACGATTCTAAAACGCAAGTCACATCCGTAAACGACACCGTCAATTACAAATGAAAACCATGCTTTGAATTATCATTCACAATATGAGCTAGAACTTAAAATAGAAAGCTATGAGTTTTTGAAACGTGTTAATTATATTTGGGAATTATCAGTATTTAAAAGATCTTTTTGTTGGATAACCATTCGTGCTCTTTGGATTTATAAACTTTTGTTCTATAATAAACATTTTTGGGGACATAATCTCACATTTGCAATGTTTTTAAACTATTAATGATTCATTTGTAAAACTCGTTAATCAAGAGAATACAAATGGATTCCCATTAATACATTAAAATGTTACAAATAATTCAAAATTTACTTAAACACCTCTTAGACTTTCATTATATTCTAATCATTTCTAAATAGTGAAATGAACCCGCATTTGCATGGATTAAGAGTGTGAAAGAATTTATGAAAAAATCATCAATAAACTTGACCGGAATTTGAACCATGACTTTCCCGTCACGGGAAAATCAGAATAAATGAATCTGACGTTTAGTACGCGTTCCCACCGATGCAAGTAATATCGGTATTGTTACCAAAGATTTGTGATGTCCACAGGTAGAGAGAAGAGAACAATAGCTGAGAGAATGTGATGAAGCAGGAAGAATATATACAAGCAGAAGTCGACTCACTCTTGACTTAGGAGGTCACTGTCACGTTCTGTGATTGGTTGGTCTAATAGCGAGAATGTTGGAACTCCAGCGACAGTCACGAAAAGTGGCCGTCACCTTTCTTTTTGTGACTTTACTATGACTTTAATTTTTATTTATTTATTTGACGTATTTAGCGTGCACTTTCTGAACCGACTGATTATCTCAGTACACGAGAATTCCTATGAGCGAGAGTGAGAGAGCCTACCAATTTTGCCAGGAAAGGTATTTTCCCACACCTTTCAGGTGTTTTTTTTACAGCCACAATCGACATGGGACCAACGGCTTTACTTCCCCATCCGGAGGATTTTTATCGCTCAAGAACAAGTCGTCAACTCCAGCTGGGTTTGAACCCATGAACATGGAGTCCTGAGGCAAGCACTTTACCCCAAGACCATCAAGATCGACTTGAACTTAATTTGAACCAAATAATGTTTGTATTGTACTCACTCAGAGCCCCATTGTTAAGTATTATGAGAGCGATAGAGAAGAAACGTTTCTTGTCTATTGATAAATGTAACACACAGTTTGAGAAGGTATTTTTGATATAAATGAACTGTTGACAGTTCATATTATTAGTAAATGCAGGATAAAGGCCAGGTTCCATTTAACCTAGTAGCACATTAAAAAGGAAAAAAAAAAGCATTTGGAAGCATTACAATTATTTTGATTCTATAGTACTTTGTACCATCTTAACTTAATATTCTCTATATATATTATTTTAGTCAACCTTAATTTTCCGGGTTTATAAAGCACATCTCTTTTTTTGATTGAATTTCAACCAAATAAATAACTCAGATATTTCTTTATCTAAAACCAGTACTTGAGTCACTGAGAACTTATATTCTGACAAGATTACAATATATTTAAAGTTTGCTCTTAACTTGCATTTGGTTTCAGAACCCATAGTATATTGAAAGTGCGGTAACTATAATGAAATAAGGTAGCTTTAAACTTAAGTAGATTTGTTTGAATGACAAACTATGTGTAGTAGTTTTACGTTCAAACTATCATTTTGGTTTTAGGCTTGTAGAAAGTATTACCTACTTTACAATATATTTACAGTTGGCTCTATGCTTATATATTGCTTTCAGAACCCATAGTATATTGAAAGTTCGATAGCTAAAAACTTGATTACATTTGTTCGAATGACAATCTTTATGTAGAAGTATCACGTTCAAACGATCATTTAGGCTATAAGCTTATAGAAAATACTGATACGGTATATTAGCCTATGTCAACTTAGTTAACAAACAAGTCGAGGGTGTCAAACTAAGTTATGCTCTTTAAACCCTTTATTAAAACATTTATTTCATTTAACTAATCAAACATTTATGTATCACATATATTCATTGTATTTATATTCATATTATCTTTAGTAAGGAGAAATTGATAGAGGATATTGTGTAAGGAACGAGCTTGTGAGAATATTAGATAAGTTGAAAATAGGTTAATGTGAAACAGTTTATAAGTTAAAAATTATTATAGATATTTAATAGAAATTTGAAGTTAAATATTAAAAGTATAGTTAGCATCAACACATACAATAATTGAGAAAGAGACAATTACAGTAATCCTATTAATACAAAATAGGCCTTATTATTAGATTAGAAATTGAAATATAATGATTAGATGAAACACTTGGTTAAAATATAATATGTTAA
>CABFWO010003919.1:17456-33802 GCA_902155825.1 Timema genevievae | reverse complement strand
AATTTTAACATATTATATTTTAACCAAGTGTTTCATCTAATCATTATATTTCAATTTCTAATCTAATAATAAGGCCTATTTTGTATTAATAGGATTACTGTAATTGTCTCTTTCTCAATTATTGTATGCAAGGCCGTAGCCAGCCAATAATTTCAGGGGGGGGGGGGTTTGGTGGGCCCATCCCCCATTTGACGGAGGCTAGAAAAAAATTCTAAATAATAAACACCTCTGGAAGCTCTCTGAAGTGCTTTTTATGGTAACACAGCCCCTTAATTTGTATTTGTACCTTAATTTTGATATTGTTTGAACCATAAATAAAGCCATATATATTTTGTTCATAAAATTTCGGGGGGGTTTGAACCCCGAAAACCCCCCCCTGACTACGGCCTTGATTGTATGTGGTGATCCTAACTATACTTTTAATATTTAACTTCAAATTTCTATTAAATATCTATAATAATTTTTAACTTATAAACTGTTTCACAATAACCTATTTTCAACTTATCTAATATTCTCACAAGCTCGTTCCTTACACAATATCCACATATATTCATGTCACAATTGTCTGACATGTGTGAAAGAGAGAAAGAGATACCCGAAAGTTTTCCTCTCTCAGCAATGGTGTGCAGACGATAACTCGAAAATTTCAATCACATAACATGTCTCTGATTTCAACCACATAATATGTCCCCTCAGTTATACTATAGCTATCAATGCTAATAGCTCATTAAGTGTACGGTGATAGTACCTATACTCATTTCAAAACAAAGTGCAAGGACACAAGATTCGTAGATTAATCCCGGTTACAAATATTCACACGCCTTACCGTTTATAATTGATCATCCTTTATTTACCCTAATAGCAAAAAAATATAACTTACAAAAAATTCGCTCTTGCCAAGTGTGCATCCCTCTGGTACTAATTATTATTGGTTTCTCATTTTCATAATATTTTAATAATACTGTGCCAACCTGCATTCTTTCAAAATAGAATGTAGGCCTAATATTTATTCCTATTCCAAACAGTCGATCGCAATCTAACGGTCGACCCATTAATATTGACTAGAGCCTATATCGATGGGTCGATCGCAGCCGCTAATTTGGTCGATCAATAAAAAAGATTGAGAGAAAGAAAATTAAAGAGAGAGTTTGCAGATTTTTCTCAAACCAACGCTATAAAATCGAAATATCGAAACTGTTTGACCATTTAACATTCTGCCTTTGTTTATGACAGAATGATTATGAATTCTCATTCAACAAACTATCCTAAGATTATGCAGCGTCATGGAGCAACTTCAAAGTCAAATGTTTAATGAGAAAATACCCTTTTCTGGAAAATTATTTATATATTATGTTGTTTGATAAAAAAAAACTCAGTTTCAGTGTGTTAAATAACTTTAAGTTTTTATATGAAATGTAATTTTACTATTAAAACACGAACTAGGTTATTAATTGTCTACCAATGAAACAAACAATATAAGTCTGTAGTTCCGTAGTACAGTAGACTGCAAAGGGAAAGGATATCTCTTCTATGGAGGAGATACCAAGATCAAAAAGTCTGGACACTCCTGATTTAAATGCTGCGATACTCTTAAGGTTTTGTTTTAGTAAATATATTTGCTCAAAGATGTCAGTACACATTTAAAACGATTTGTGCTGCTACCTAGTATTTTTTTTAATAGTGTAAAATTAGCCTGGTTAGGTTCTTCTCTATATTAGGAATAGAGTATCTATAGTCACACGAATTTCGGTAGCTCACCTAAATACTGGAGGGTGAAGACTTGATTATTATTAGCACCACGTCTTGCAACCCGTTCGGGTTATACACACTTACTCTAATGTGTAACGGTAAAGTGGTTGTGAGATGAAATGGAGGAACTACAGTTTAACGTGGGATCCGAACCACGGTGGAGGCCTGGCATTCCACACATTCACAAGTTTTTATTAATACACGTCTTGTTAGAGTTGAAGGAAGGGTTTGGCAAGCAGATAAATCTGTGCTGGGACCAATGATTGAGCCTCAGACCCCCAGCACAGAGTTCTGACACATTACCCCTAGACCACCAGGTCATCCACACGTGAAGACTAGACTTTGGAAGTATCCAAAATAAAATATATAAACGTATTAAAACACAACAAATGTCCACTTATTTATTAATCCTCATCATAAATCAATTTCCCTTTATGTATGCCTTGTTTTTTTTAAACAAAGAGTTATTTACTATTGAATCAACTATTTTTTTGTTTTCTCTCTCATTATTATGACATTTTTGTTTTTTTAGTATCGTGACTAATTACCCATTCGGGTAATTATGATTTGTGACTAGATATATTTTATTGGAATCTCTTGTGTACAATGACAACGTATTTTTAATTTTGTAATACATGCGCACTATTGTATGATTTTTCAGTTTTATCCTTTACTTTAATAAAGGAAAATGAGCTCTTCTTAAGATAAGGTATTTTGGTTGTTAACTTATAAATAACTTTGTAAAGATATTAAAAATTATAAATGGTAAAATATTGTAAATTTAAACTGTCATAAACTTCAAACTTCAATGTAAACCATGTTTATAATAGTTATTGTGGGTGTTTAAATTTTGTTAAAAATTTGATCAAATTTATAATATCGTTATAGTTCTCGGCACATATTAAATTCCGACTTTTACCATAAATGTTTGTTTATTATAAAGGTGATAAAGAGGAAAGGTACCACCATTCGCCAATATAATGGAAAAACAACAATCAGACTAATAAATTCTGAATTAGAACTCCTCCAGTCTAATTATCTTGCGCCCAGACAGCTATGCTCACTGCTGCTAAAACAATTATAAACGTTTTCAAGGAATGTGGTTCGAATTGTTCATGTACCAATTTTAAACTCCTACATTATCATTATGATCATCTGTTTCCAGTCTGTGGCTAGGTGAGGTCAGTCTAGTAAAATCCTACATCTTCCTCTAGCCTTACACTACTCTTTCTCCACTATATTTGATTAATTCCAGCTGCGTCATCATCATCATTAGATCATAAATCTCGCGATTGATTTGCTGTAGCTCTCCAATTTTGCTTACAATTTTTACATCTTTGTACCTTCTTCTAACAAAGGAATGTTTTAAATTTAATTTTAGTATACTCGTCAAACAGAATTAAACAGACAGCCATCTTGAATCCAAATAAGATAAACAACAATGCTGGTATCTTTTTTAAAGATTGATAAGATATATTTGTTTGATAGTAAGTTGTGCTGGTATACCTGAGGAAGGCACACCAGCAGAATAAACATTACAAGCGTATTTGTGATTTATTTCCTGCGTTGTTATTTATCCGCTGACTGGCTAAGAGCTCGGACAAAGTTAACTTGTCAGCAATGTTGTGTCATTCTCAATATACGTGTACTATTTAGCAGTTTTAAACCTCTTGTAAATTTATTTTGCCAATTTTTAGAATAATGGCACCCACTTTAAGTAAATATATAACGACACAATCAGTGCTCGGCGCTGCTTCAGTGTCAGTGTTTTTATTGTTACTTCGCATGAGGAGGAAAAGTGAAAGATCGAAAAAATTGAGGTGAGTTTGANTTTTTTGTGAATTCATGATTTGAAGTTCAAACTCCTAAGATATTAATCTTTACAGGTAGGCCTACCCATTGTTTAGTAATAAACATGAATTTTGGTTAAATCAACCTAGAAAAATAATTAGTATATGCTAGGCCTGATTAAACTAAGTTTATACTTTATTTAATGATTCTTGAACAGTACGTAAAGAGGCCGGGATTCTTTAATTTTTTTTTTCATGTATATTACTATGGAAAATTTAATATTTTTTACCATTAATACATACAAAAACAAAAGCAAATTTCCAAACGAAACAAAATTAATGTTGTTTAATAATTCTATATAGGCCTAATTTAAAAAAAATTAAAAACTCACCTTAATCACAGGAACGTTAACATTTAGAACTTAAATATTTAAAAGAATGTCATGAAAGTCACCAACACATCCATGGAGCGTCATTATTAATGATTAATTAACACATTTAAGCACTTGACATGTTGATATTCATTTAACCATGTTTATTATCACTTCCTTCCATGCATTCATCCATGACAACGACACAGAGAAACAACTAAAATCCCACTTCAGTGGCAACGTGGTCTAACGCGCTACTCACGTGCCAGACTAGACTGTCGAAGATAGGGAGATCGAGGTTCGATCCAAGTCGGGTGCACCGAGGGAGATTTTCACTAAATCATTTTCAACTCTCCCTCCACGCAAATGCGGGTGCACATCCTCTCAATTAAACCATCCCAATCACTAACCCATTAGTGTAATTAATGCGGTACATAGGTGTATAACTCGAACGATATTAAGACACTGTGTTAACAAAAACTCAAATTCAAAATCAATGTATTCGCACATACCAGCTTAACCACATAGGGCTAGTTTCAGACAGGAAGGTTAGGTTGGGTTAGCTTATAATGATTTGAAGACAGGTCTGGTGCACTTGGCAAGCACTTTATATGCACTTGTTTTGTACCAAAATACTTTAATTAATTTGCTGTCTCTAGCGACATTATTTAAACATTGTTTTTATAACCTTAAGTTTACCTAACCTAATCCTGTCAATCCTAGAAGCACACAACATGAGTTGTTAGAGAATAGTCTAGCGTGGCATGGAGTTAACGCACCCGCATGTGGAGGGAGGATGCCGCCGAGGAAACCACCTCCATTGCACCTGCTCGAGATCTAAACCAAGACCTTCATATCAAAGCGCAATATGAGTCAGACAGAAAATTAGGTTATTGTTTTACAGTCTCTGGAAGAATGCTGATGACATTTTATAATAAAACTTCACATGGTGGCTACAGACAGGAAAAACCTGAAAAAGTTGGTGAATTTTTTAAAATAAATTATGTTGTCGCCCTGAATCCCTTTCTTTGCTCTGAATCACTTTCTTTGCTCTGAATCACTTTCTTTGCTCTGAATCCCTTTCTTTGCTCTGAATCACTTTCTTTGCTCTGAATCACTTTCTTTGTCGTCCTCAGGTTTATGACAGTTTAAAATTATTAACAGCAAAGTTATCAATATCTCTTTTTAAAACATTAAAAAAAAAACCAATGCAGTAATGAAGGTCATCTGGATCGACCCTAACTGGAATAAACTAACAGATCGAACATTCATCGTCGTATTTTGTTTCAACACAGAAACTAGCTTTGATACTAGTGATGCCTTTTTACTGCTGAGCACTGCTGCGAACACAAAATTTAATATTCCACTTTAATTACAGCCAATGTTGCCTTTGTAACAAGGATAGAATATGCAGGATAAACATGTACTAAGCAGGGCTTGAAGACGTCAGTCAGGCTGTGCTAAGTATGAGGCTTAGATTCACAGCTAAGTCAAAGTGAATATTCCCAAAGCTAGATCGAAGTTGGAATATTTTGTTAAAATGTTTTATGTTGAAAAAAATTATTATATATATTTCAACACTAAACATAGTAGTTTAGAAAATGTCTTATTTTAATAATGTCCAACATATTAAGGGCTACTCTGATAGATCTATTTATTACCACAACATGCAATTTAATTGGGTACTGGAGTATTTTTTTCTAGTAAATATTAAATTGTAATTTACACTTTGTAAGCTTGAAGGGGTTCTCTATGGGCTCATCATGTAAGCTGTATCATAGTGGAAACAAGCAAGGTAAGCTAGTGAACATTCAGAGGAAAGGAATTGCACATTCGTCTCATAACAGCGATAATTGAACTTACATTTAGTCTTTCAATTGTCAATAATTTTATTGGCAAGGCTTCATAAATCTCGAAGCGAGGTCTAAGCCGTTAGATATTCGAAGCAAAGCAGAAGTGTACAGTTGTTCAGACAGGAGGGGGAGAGGCCGGGAATGTTAGACAAAAATGGGCTCGAGCCCCTCAGATCCTTACAAAGCCAGAAATATACAAACATGTTACCGGTACACATTTACATGAAATAAAAAACTAGTTGCCTAAATATGGAGCGGATATATTGTGACGTGCAGGGCTTTGTCAGTAGTGCTATACAAAGAAAACACAATTATTATCAAAGTAACACAAAATGTTCAAGTTTGGTAATCTAAGTTTATTCTATGCTTAGCTAATATTGCAATTCAAGATCTCATCCCTTAAACTCTTGTTACACATTAAAATATTCAACTCTTTCTATGACCGCGACCTTGATAGTCGGGAATGGTCACTAAACTATGTTTTATGTTCCTCAGGAAGGCAGCTCACACCGATATTCAATATGTCGTCGGAGAAGTGAGTATAGACATCTTGTAATTTAGGTGAGGTTTGGTGTCGGTTGAAACGTGGTGTTCTGTTTACTGATGAAACTGGGTGAAACGTGGTGCTCTGTTTCCTGATGAAACTGGGTGAAGCTTCACACAATGTTTCCTGATGAAACTGGGTGAAGCTAGGTGCTCTGTTTCCTGATGAAACTGTGTGAAGCTTCACACAATATTTCCTGATGAAACTGTGTAAAGCTTCACACAATGTTTCCTGATTAAACTGTGTGAAGCTTCACACAATGTTTCCTGATGAAACTGTGTGAAGCTTCACACAATGTTTCCTGATGAAACTGTGTGAAGCTTCATACAATGTTTCCTGATGAAACTGCTATCAGATATGCTAAAACAAATACCTCTGGATGTTGTGTCCCAACATAATGTTGATGAAGTGTGCCCCACAGGGGTGAGAGGGCTCAAGGCTGAGAGGGGCAAAGTAAAGAACATTATTTGTATTAATAAAACAAAAATCAACAATTTTTACTATATATTTATGTTAATCAACAACTAAAGTTTACATAGAAAAATTAGATACATAACAAGCTAATTGGAGTAAAACATAATAAGTTTTAGGGCTTTATACATGGGATATCACTTTATTTGACATTCATTATGTAATGTGTGGGTCTACATTCTGTATTTTAAAACTTGACAAGCATATTATTGTGCTAATTTATTAAATTAAAATACAAATATACTTGTTAGTACATTAGGCTGTACCTGCGCACACGACTCTGGTAGATTAGTTGCAGGAAATATACACAAATACGTCGATATCTCCTGAGTTTGGTTGGAAGAACGGCCAACATTCGTAACATTTCACCATGGCATAGTATTTGTGTTATTTTATAGATATTGATAACACCTCTCAGACGTGACAGTTGCAGATAACACGACTTGCTGTATGAATATATTAACATGGTTTTAGTAACTTCAGTAACTACCAGAATCAGCATAGGGTATAGTTTAACACAAGCAGGATTGTAACTCTTATTAAAGGACATATCCGACAGCTAAATAGGCACTAGATCTACTTTCATGTGTTCATACATCAGTTCATGATATCTGCAGCTGTCACTTTTGATAAATATGATCAATACATATATAATAACAATAATATAATAAAATGCTATCAATGTTGACCACAAAGAACATGTTTGTGTTTACCGGAAGGTTACCCAAATGTCCATCCATTAAAAAATCAAGGTAGATCTCTCTTGGTGATTAATTTATTGAGACAATTTTTTCAAATCACATTTTTAATAGCTTTTTGGTCAAGTATTTAAAAAAAAACACACTTTGGAATATTATAGTTTTTATTTGTATCTTTGTGATCACTATGGCTGTCTAAAGGATAAAACAATTTTTTTTTTGTTTAGGAAACCTAGAGATATTGAATAATTTTGAAATTTTCAAAGCACATCAACAAAAAAAATAATTAAAAATTATAATAGCTAACAATTGTTTAGAACTAGTGATTCTTAGTTTGACTCCAACCAAGTGCAGTGTATATAGTTGGCCTACTCTAACATTCCATTTTTATGTTTGAAACTCTCGTAGTTACGTAAAGAATATCTATAACATTATCGACAAATCAAGCACTTGCTCTAAAAAATAAAACCAAGTTTCACCAACCCTGGCGCATTGGCTCGCCCTCTTTGTTGCCTCGATGCCGGTTCTTGTCACAATGTTTGGGTTTGTTTCAGAAATCCACCACTAAAACGAAAGCGCAGGTGGACGCTCTATTCTTCAGACAGCTGAGGAAGCTGTTGGGGATAGTCGTCCCTGGTGTGCTCACACCAGAGACCGGATACCTTGTTTTAATCGCCGCAGCGCTGGTCGCTCGGTCGCTCTGTGATCTCTGGATGATTCAGACTGGGACACACATAGAGACGTGAGTTGTTCGGACCAGGGGCTGAACGCAACCCTCCTCAACTCATCCTTCTTCTTAGCACCGCGTCATACTACCCCTCCTCTTCGGGCTGTACTCTTGTGTGTTAATTACACTAATGTGCTAGTGAGGAGCAAGGTTCAATTTAGAGGAATTGTACCTGCATTTGTGTGAAAGGAAATCCACTTAGTAAAATCCCCTTCACCACACCCAGCCAGTAATTGAACCCTGACCTCCCTGTCATCATGAGTCCAGTTTATTGCGAGAGCGAGAAGAACCTAGCTCTCACCTTTTTGGCTCCGTATGAGCCTTCTCCCAAATATTGACAGTGGCCTTTTTATTTTCTGAATAATTCTCCAAGCATTTATCAAACTTTTATTTTACCTTGCAAACTATGCACTATCTAATTGTGCGCATAGTTCAGGATAGTGTAACACTCTCTCTGTCAGGCTAGCAGAAAGAAGGGGTCACTAAACAGGCCACTCTCTCTGTCAGGCTAGCAGAAAGAAGAGGTCACTAAACAGACCACTCTCTCTGTCAGGCTAGCAGAAAGAAGGGGTCACTAAACAGACCACTCTCTCTGTCAGGCTAGCAGAAAGAAGGGGTCACTAAACAGACCACTCTCTCTGTCAGGCTAGCAGAAAGAAGGGGTCACTAAACAGACCACTCTCTCTGTCAGGCTAGCAGAAAGAAGGGGTCACTAAACAGACCACTCTCTCTGTCAGGCTAGCAGAAAGAAGGGGTCACTAAACAGACCACTCTCTCTGTCAGGCTAGCAGAAAGAAGGGGTCACTAAACAGACCACTCTCTCTGTCAGGCTAGCAGAAAGAAGGGGTCACTAAACAGACCACTCTCTCTGTCAGGCTAGCAGAAAGAAGGGGTCACTAAACAGACCACTCTCTCTGTCAGGCTAGCAGAAAGAAGGGGTCACTAAACAGACCACTCTCTCTGTCAGGCTAGCAGAAAGAAGGGGTCACTAAACAGACCACTCTCTCTGTCAGGCTAGCAGAAAGAAGGGGTCACTAAACAGACCACTCTCTCTGTCAGGCTAGCAGAAAGAAGGGGTCACTAAACAGACCACTCTCTCTGTCAGGCTAGCAGAAAGAAGGGGTCACTAAACAGACCACTCTCTCTGTCAGGCTAGCAGAAAGAAGGGGTCACTAAACAGACCACTCTCTCTGTCAGGCTAGCAGAAAGAAGGGGTCACTAAACAGACCACTCTCTCTGTCAGGCTAGCAGAAAGAAGGGGTCACTAAACAGACCACTCTCTCTGTCAGGCTAGCAGAAAGAAGGGGTCACTAAACAGACCACTCTCTCTGTCAGGCTAGCAGAAAGAAGGGGTCACTAAACAGACCACTCTCTCTGTCAGGCTAGCAGAAAGAAGGGGTCACTAAACAGACCACTCTCTCTGTCAGGCTAGCAGAAAGAAGGGGTCACTAAACAGACCACTCTCTCTGTCAGGCTAGCAGAAAGAAGGGGTCACTAAACAGACCACTCTCTCTGTCAGGCTAGCAGAAAGAAGGGGTCACTAAACAGACCACTCTCTCTGTCAGGCTAGCAGAAAGAAGGGGTCACTAAACAGACCACTCTCTCTGTCAGGCTAGCAGAAAGAAGGGGTCACTAAACAGACCACTCTCTCTGTCAGGCTAGCAGAAAGAAGGGGTCACTAAACAGACCACTCTCTCTGTCAGGCTAGCAGAAAGAAGGGGTCACTAAACAGACCACTCTCTCTGTCAGGCTAGCAGAAAGAAGGGGTCACTAAACAGACCACTCTCTCTGTCAGGCTAGCAGAAAGAAGGGGTCACTAAACAGACCACTCTCTCTGTCAGGCTAGCAGAAAGAAGGGGTCACTAAACAGACCACTCTCTCTGTCAGGCTAGCAGAAAGAAGGGGTCACTAAACAGACCACTCTCTCTGTCAGGCTAGCAGAAAGAAGGGGTCACTAAACAGACCACTCTCTCTGTCAGGCTAGCAGAAAGAAGGGGTCACTAAACAGACCACTCTCTCTGTCAGGCTAGCAGAAAGAAGGGGTCACTAAACAGACCACTCTCTCTGTCAGGCTAGCAGAAAGAAGGGGTCACTAAACAGACCACTCTCTCTGTCAGGCTAGCAGAAAGAAGGGGTCACTAAACAGACCACTCTCTCTGTCAGGCTAGCAGAAAGAAGGGGTCACTAAACAGACCACTCTCTCTGTCAGGCTAGCAGAAAGAAGGGGTCACTAAACAGACCACTCTCTCTGTCAGGCTAGCAGAAAGAAGGGGTCACTAAACAGACCACTCTCTCTGTCAGGCTAGCAGAAAGAAGGGGTCACTAAACAGACCACTCTCTCTGTCAGGCTAGCAGAAAGAAGGGGTCACTAAACAGACCACTCTCTCTGTCAGGCTAGCAGAAAGAAGGGGTCACTAAACAGACCACTCTCTCTGTCAGGCTAGCAGAAAGAAGGGGTCACTAAACAGACCACTCTCTCTGTCAGGCTAGCAGAAAGAAGGGGTCACTAAACAGACCACTCTCTCTGTCAGGCTAGCAGAAAGAAGGGGTCACTAAACAGACCACTCTCTCTGTCAGGCTAGCAGAAAGAAGGGGTCACTAAACAGACCACTCTCTCTGTCAGGCTAGCAGAAAGAAGGGGTCACTAAACAGACCACTCTCTCTGTCAGGCTAGCAGAAAGAAGGGGTCACTAAACAGACCACTCTCTCTGTCAGGCTAGCAGAAAGAAGGGGTCACTAAACAGACCACTCTCTCTGTCAGGCTAGCAGAAAGAAGGGGTCACTAAACAGACCACTCTCTCTGTCAGGCTAGCAGAAAGAAGGGGTCACTAAACAGACCACTCTCTCTGTCAGGCTAGCAGAAAGAAGGGGTCACTAAACAGACCACTCTCTCTGTCAGGCTAGCAGAAAGAAGGGGTCACTAAACAGACCACTCTCTCTGTCAGGCTAGCAGAAAGAAGGGGTCACTAAACAGACCACTCTCTCTGTCAGGCTAGCAGAAAGAAGGGGTCACTAAACAGACCACTCTCTCTGTCAGGCTAGCAGAAAGAAGGGGTCACTAAACAGACCACTCTCTCTGTCAGGCTAGCAGAAAGAAGGGGTCACTAAACAGACCACTCTCTCTGTCAGGCTAGCAGAAAGAAGGGGTCACTAAACAGACCACTCTCTCTGTCAGGCTAGCAGAAAGAAGGGGTCACTAAACAGACCACTCTCTCTGTCAGGCTAGCAGAAAGAAGGGGTCACTAAACAGACCACTCTCTCTGTCAGGCTAGCAGAAAGAAGGGGTCACTAAACAGACCACTCTCTCTGTCAGGCTAGCAGAAAGAAGGGGTCACTAAACAGACCACTCTCTCTGTCAGGCTAGCAGAAAGAAGGGGTCACTAAACAGACCACTCTCTCTGTCAGGCTAGCAGAAAGAAGGGGTCACTAAACAGACCACTCTCTCTGTCAGGCTAGCAGAAAGAAGGGGTCACTAAACAGACCACTCTCTCTGTCAGGCTAGCAGAAAGAAGGGGTCACTAAACAGACCACTCTCTCTGTCAGGCTAGCAGAAAGAAGGGGTCACTAAACAGACCACTCTCTCTGTCAGGCTAGCAGAAAGAAGGGGTCACTAAACAGACCACTCTCTCTGTCAGGCTAGCAGAAAGAAGGGGTCACTAAACAGACCACTCTCTCTGTCAGGCTAGCAGAAAGAAGGGGTCACTAAACAGACCACTCTCTCTGTCAGGCTAGCAGAAAGAAGGGGTCACTAAACAGACCACTCTCTCTGTCAGGCTAGCAGAAAGAAGGGGTCACTAAACAGACCACTCTCTCTGTCAGGCTAGCAGAAAGAAGGGGTCACTAAACAGACCACTCTCTCTGTCAGGCTAGCAGAAAGAAGGGGTCACTAAACAGACCACTCTCTCTGTCAGGCTAGCAGAAAGAAGGGGTCACTAAACAGACCACTCTCTCTGTCAGGCTAGCAGAAAGAAGGGGTCACTAAACAGACCACTCTCTCTGTCAGGCTAGCAGAAAGAAGGGGTCACTAAACAGACCACTCTCTCTGTCAGGCTAGCAGAAAGAAGGGGTCACTAAACAGACCACTCTCTCTGTCAGGCTAGCAGAAAGAAGGGGTCACTAAACAGACCACTCTCTCTGTCAGGCTAGCAGAAAGAAGGGGTCACTAAACAGACCACTCTCTCTGTCAGGCTAGCAGAAAGAAGGGGTCACTAAACAGACCACTCTCTCTGTCAGGCTAGCAGAAAGAAGGGGTCACTAAACAGACCACTCTCTCTGTCAGGCTAGCAGAAAGAAGGGGTCACTAAACAGACCACTCTCTCTGTCAGGCTAGCAGAAAGAAGGGGTCACTAAACAGACCACTCTCTCTGTCAGGCTAGCAGAAAGAAGGGGTCACTAAACAGACCACTCTCTCTGTCAGGCTAGCAGAAAGAAGGGGTCACTAAACAGACCACTCTCTCTGTCAGGCTAGCAGAAAGAAGGGGTCACTAAACAGACCACTCTCTCTGTCAGGCTAGCAGAAAGAAGGGGTCACTAAACAGACCACTCTCTCTGTCAGGCTAGCAGAAAGAAGGGGTCACTAAACAGACCACTCTCTCTGTCAGGCTAGCAGAAAGAAGGGGTCACTAAACAGACCACTCTCTCTGTCAGGCTAGCAGAAAGAAGGGGTCACTAAACAGACCACTCTCTCTGTCAGGCTAGCAGAAAGAAGGGGTCACTAAACAGACCACTCTCTCTGTCAGGCTAGCAGAAAGAAGGGGTCACTAAACAGACCACTCTCTCTGTCAGGCTAGCAGAAAGAAGGGGTCACTAAACAGGCCACTCTCTCTGTCAGGCTAGCAGAAAGAAGGGGTCACTAAACAGACCACTCTCTCTGTCAGGCTAGCAGAAAGAAGGGGTCACTAAACAGGCCACTCTCTCTGTCAGGCTAGCAGAAAGAAGGGGTCACTAAACAGACCACTCTCTCTGTCAGGCTAGCAGAAAGAAGGGGTCACTAAACAGGCCACTCTCTCTGTCAGGCTAGCAGAAAGAAGGGGTCACTAAACAGACCACTCTCTCTGTCAGGCTAGCAGAAAGAAGGGGTCACTAAACAGGCCACTCTCTCTGTCAGGCTAGCAGAAAGAAGGGGTCACTAAACAGACCACTCTCTCTGTCAGGCTAGCAGAAAGAAGGGGTCACTAAACAGGCCACTCTCTCTGTCAGGCTAGCAGAAAGAAGGGGTCACTAAACAGACCACTCTCTCTGTCAGGCTAGCAGAAAGAAGGGGTCACTAAACAGGCCACTCTCTCTGTCAGGCTAGCAGAAAGAAGGGGTCACTAAACAGACCACTCTCTCTGTCAGGCTAGCAGAAAGAAGGGGTCACTAAACAGGCCACTCTCTCTGTCAGGCTAGCAGAAAGAAGGGGTCACTAAACAGACCACTCTCTCTGTCAGGCTAGCAGAAAGAAGGGGTCACTAAACAGGCCACTCTCTCTGTCAGGCTAGCAGAAAGAAGGGGTCACTAAACAGACCACTCTCTCTGTCAGGCTAGCAGAAAGAAGGGGTCACTAAACAGGCCACTCTCTCTGTCAGGCTAGCAGAAAGAAGGGGTCACTAAACAGACCACTCTCTCTGTCAGGCTAGCAGAAAGAAGGGGTCACTAAACAGGCCACTCTCTCTGTCAGGCTAGCAGAAAGAAGGGGTCACTAAACAGACCACTCTCTCTGTCAGGCTAGCAGAAAGAAGGGGTCACTAAACAGGCCACTCTCTCTGTCAGGCTAGCAGAAAGAAGGGGTCACTAAACAGACCACTCTCTCTGTCAGGCTAGCAGAAAGAAGGGGTCACTAAACAGGCCACTCTCTCTGTCAGGCTAGCAGAAAGAAGGGGTCACTAAACAGACCACTCTCTCTGTCAGGCTAGCAGAAAGAAGGGGTCACTAAACAGGCCACTCTCTCTGTCAGGCTAGCAGAAAGAAGAGGTCACTAAACAGGCCACTCTCTCTGTCAGGCTAGCAGAAAGAAGGGGTCACTAAACAGGCCACTCTCTCTGTCAGGCTAGCAGAAAGAAGGGGTCACTAAACAGACCACTCTCTCTGTCAGGCTAGCAGAAAGAAGGGGTCACTAAACAGGCCACTCTCTCTGTCAGGCTAGCAGAAAGAAGAGGTCACTAAACAGGCCACTCTCTCTGTCAGGCTAGCAGAAAGAAGGGGTCACTAAACAGGCCACTCTCTCTGTCAGGCTAGCAGAAAGAAGGGGTCACTAAACAGACCACTCTCTCTGTCAGGCTAGCAGAAAGAAGGGGTCACTAAACAGGCCACTCTCTCTGTCAGGCTAGCAGAAAGAAGAGGTCACTAAACAGACCACTCTCTCTGTCAGGCTAGCAGAAAGAAGGGGTCACTAAACAGGCCACTCTCTCTGTCAGGCTAGCAGAAAGAAGAGGTCACTAAACAGGTTATTCATATTCTGTAGGCCGTGACCTGTCGAAATCTCCCACGATTGTTAATACCTCATTGTTATTTTCAAGGTCAGTTTGTCGAACTATTGGGTGTGTTATCATATCACTGAGACTGGTTAACACTCGCTCGAGCAAGGGGTGCTACTGGGTGCTCGTGAGGAAACATACCACCCAGTCAACAGGAGTGTGAGAGTAACTAAATACAGCCAGTGGACTTGTGGGAGAAATGTTGGGACATAACCTGAGTCTGATCATGAAAGATGGACATCAAACTTCACCGTTATATTGTAATATAAAACACAGACCACTTTTAGCATTCTTTCACCTTAGCTCAGACCAGCTATACACCAAGATAAGAGTCCCGGATTTGATGGCTGGAAAAATTATGCTGAGGCGAAACCTCTTTTTTGGGGATGAATTACCAGCCGATATAATACCCCTTGTTGCCAATGTTTTGTACAAAACACAACATTAACAATAACTAAGCATATAACCTGAATGGGTAGTAAGGCGCTGTGCTAAAAAAAACTAATTGGAAATAGCGTCTTGTGTGTTTTATATTGTCATGTTGTGTTAGTGCACAGTCACTGGGTTTACAGCTGACTCACTGTCGACATCACTAGGCCCTGGCTTCTTCCTTGTGTCTCTCTTTGTATGTCCTGCCAGGAACACTCTTTGTATGTCCCGTCAGGAACACTCCTTGTATGTCCCTCCAGGAACACTCCTTGTATGACCCGTCAGGAACACTTCTTGTATGTCCCTCCAGGAACACTCCTTGTATGTTCTGTCAGGAACACTCCTTGTATGTCCTGTCAGGAACACTCCTTGTATGACCCACCAGGAACACTCCTTGTATGACCCACCAGGAACACTCCTTGTATGACCCACCAGGAACACTCCTTGTATGACCCGTCAGGAACACTCCTTGTATGTCCCTCCAGGAACACTCCTTGTATGACCCTCCAGGAACACTCCTTGTATGACCCGTCAGGAACACTCCTTGTATGTCCCGTCAGGAACACTCCTTTGTATGACCCGTCAGGAACACTCCTTGTATGTCCCTCCAGGAACACTCCTTGTATGACCCGTCAGGAACACTCCTTGTATGTCCCGTCAGGAACACTCCTTGTATGACCCTCCAGGAACACTCCTTGTATGTCCTGTCAGGAACACTCCTTGTATGTCCTGTCAGGAACACTCCTTGCACGGGATATTGATGAATTTGGGACATTTAACTGAAAGCTATATACAGCAGACCATTGCGTTGAATGAAAGGCAAACTGATGTACTAACTGGGCTGATTACAACATTCCTCCCCCTTGAGACATTGGTCTATGTCTCTCAGTATATTAATAATGCAGCAGAATCTGGGAACTGAACAGGAAATACTTTTTTAAGTTAAATCTACTCATTTATATCATGAATCCAAAAGCGCTCATTTGAATCTAAATGTCGTGGTATTGGTCTTGAACCCTTGTCAGATATTGTTTTATTAATATTTTTAGTTGAGCGCTCTCCACCACTATCAGAGGTCATCAAGGATATTTTACCACTCGTCTGTTTGTCGTAGAAAGGTTAGAGTGATGCGCACACACACACATCCATTTTGTTAGTGGCACATCCACATATTTACCACAGGAGGAAGGGGGACTGCTTTAAATACTTTTTTTTAATTTTTTTTTTGGGTGGGGCGGGTGGGTCTCAGGTTTTTTTTT
>CABFWO010003919.1:0-17406 GCA_902155825.1 Timema genevievae | reverse complement strand
GGGTCTCAGGTTTTTTTTTTCAATGTTTATGTTAATACAAAATCTAAAAAAAGTCAGAAAGTAAACATATTAATTATAAAATTTTGTATCACTCACTTTATTACCATTCCTTATGAAGTCTTAAGCAATTTACGGACAGTCCCATACACGAATATCAAGTTGTAAACCTGGCTCTAAAATGTAACTCGCGTATCCAGAGTGGCAATTGTATGGGTAGTTTAGGGGAGGGGGAAGGATGCCCTGTCTCTGTTTATTTGTCGTTAAATGCGACCACACCCTCTTGACCAACTTGTTCTGGGGCCCCAAGTGTTCTCTTGCCACCGATGGAGAAGTTGGTTAAGAGTGAGAGGATTTTTGTCTTGTCCCTTTATCCCTGTCTCTGTTTATTCGTTGTTACACGCGGCAACACTTTACTCTTAAGTTGTCTAAACATTTACTAATTGTCTCTTCAAGTGTTGGTAGTAATGTGATAACAGATTGCATCATGGGATGTGTTTGTTTTCAGGGCAATTGTAAACATGAATGCGAAAGTATTTCGAAGGAAGATTCTTCTGTTCGCCCTGGCTATGCCCTTCGTAAGTACTTAATAAAATGTTAAATGGTTATTATAGTATATTTTGTGTAAGATGTATTTTGATGTGGCGGCTGATATTTTGTTGTGTTTCAGATTGCGATGGTGAACAACGTCTTAAAAGTAAGTGTTGCCAAATATTCTACAAATAGATTCTAGGTATTTCCTTGTACACGGGGGCTAAATGTAATTGTTTAAAAATGTTCACTTTGGTATCAATGGTGCTAATCGGATTTATTAACCGGCTCCCTAGTATAGTGGTCAGAGCACCTCGGTATGAGTCTAAAGGTCCCGGTTTCTATTCCTGGCTGATACCAGACTTAAGTTAGATTAAAGTGTTTCGACTGGTTCCACACCCTCATACTCACTATCAGCATCACCTCATCTCATCGGGACATGTAAAGAGCCTCCACGGAAAGGATGTACTATTAGTATATTCGGGTGTCCCCTGGACAACGGTACATTAGTACTAGATAATATTTCCACTACTGGACTACAAATGATGTAGCCCAGACATGCAATATCATTATCAACATCAGATATATCGTAACAAAACAATTATTATATTTATTTGCTGTACATTATAATTACTTAAAACATAAATTTTTTTAAAAAATATCTGAAATTAATATTTTTGTACCGACTTGAGTGTGTATTTCACTTGGGCAGCATACAAATATTGTTTATTCAACTGTTTGTCCACACAATCACACATGCAACATTTGGACATTGCTTTAAGTCAGGCCTCAGCAACCTTTTTAGGCCTCGATCGACTTACAAACCTATCAGAGATCACTCTCCCCTCCTACCTAGAAAGAAAATATAGACTAGATAAAATGTGTATTTTCGAATTAAACTGTCAACTCTTATTATAAATATTATAAAGTTGCTCAGTAAATATAAAACTGAATGAAACATAAGAACTGTGCGGATACCGGCTGGGCGCAAAGACCGATACCATTCTGGATTGTGAGGATTTTCATTCCATTTGCAGCAGAATTTAGACAATTAGAGACCGAATGATCTTCCTGAAACTCACCGTCCACATCACAGGAAGGAAATTAGCTTAAAATAAATCTTACGACTGGTTCTAGTTTGCGAAACGTCGCGAATCTTCAAGCCAACTCTGCTCTCAGATGATCGAGGATTTTGAGTGTTTTTTTTTTTCTGGATCGAAGTTTTTGTAGTCAGAATCACTAACCGCCCTTTTGAAGCAAGTAAATAAAAAATATATATAAGTGATCCTGGGTCCTCCAGTTCTGGCTGTTATTGATTCATCCTAACCTGAGACCTGAAGTAAACAAATACTCCCATATCACTACGCGAAGGACATACATGATTGGTGGAACATCAGTGATATATTTTAAACAGGTGCGACCATGTATAGTCATTACCATAGCAATGTAGGACACCACAAATTTTTGTATTGTTTAATACTTTTAAATTTTATGTTTTAACAAAACTCAGGACAGACTCGACAAAAGCCATAAATACACGGAAAGTACTCGACTCACCATCATCACGTAACACTGCCGAGGTGAACTGTCGGACAGACCGTTGCTAACTTGACGTTAACATGTGATAAGGACTGTACCATGGGGTCTCTCAACGCGGAGTCAGCGGTTTGTTGGTATTCGAATAGCGCTCGCAAAGCTTAACGTATAATTTCTAAATCAAATGAAGTTATGATAATGTTCTAATGTTATTTTAAAACAAGTTTAATACAAAATATAGAAGAAACTATTTAGTGAAAGGATACCATTGCAGTCCGATCAGTAGCGATTCGGAGCATAGACTTCCACCTGGCTTTGTTTACATCAGTTCTCAACTAAGGATGAATCAATAATAAATAGGAGATCATATCCATTTATTTTGGATAATATTTTATTTAAGGAGGCAGTTCTTTGAATCTCCGCAAGACTTTACCTTTATCTAGCCAACATACCTCCGTGCGAAGATGATGCTCTCCAAACTGACAGTCCATTTATTCTGTAGACAGTTTCTAAAACAGCCTTCAGGACACTCTCCATACACACGAACTTTCACCAAAGAGGTTGTACACTGAAATTACAGAAATGACGAAAACTGTCAATTGCTCTGACATAATGAAAGAAAGTCCTTAGGAATGCCTGTCAATTCACAAGTAGCCTCTATGGTTAATTGGTTATGCTGGTTAATTTTTATATAAGTAAAATTTCCTCAAAAACGTAATTCTTGAATTTGGTGAAAATATCTGCTCCTGTTACGGTTATTAGTATGGTTTTCAAAAACTGCCTAGTTGAACTGTGTCAACAATAGCATTTGATTCATCCGTCTGTGAGCGGTTAGAAAATAAAAGGACTCTATGTTTCCCTTTGATTACCTCTCTGTCCATGAAAGAGAGGTTCCACGGTGTACGCTGGTAGTTGGACAGAATCAATAGCACTTCATATTTTTTCTTTATTTTGAATTCATCAAATAGTTCTACAGCAACTTGAGTAAAGGCCTCCTTCAAAAACTCATCATCGGTGAAAGGTTTTTTTCTTCTTAGCCAGCACATGTGAAACTTTGAACGAAGCTACAGTAGCGCAAACCACTCCATTAGACGTCTAAGAAAAGGATCAGTTTGTATCTGCTGTCAATATCAGTCTAAACCCGAACTTGCATATCTTTATCCACCAATAAGACTGGAACATGCTCACACTAGGGCTACCAATGATGACTGATCAAGGTTATCTTGGTCTCACTCAAAAATCATGTGAAATAATTTGATATATTTTCAATATTAGAAGACCAAAAGATTAACTTTTAACTATGATGTAGTTTTATCACTCAATAAACCGGTTTATTATGGTCGACTGGCTACCAACCCCCCCTCCCCCTTTTAAGTGATAGTGGTTCATGCGTCACAAGTTAGGCGAGCTACTTCACTGTTTGGGTTCTCAGAACTAGAGACTGGTGCTTGACAAGCACTTTTTCTTTACCAGGGCAGTGATCAAATGTATGTTGGTGATTTCAGTACGGCATTTGGGAGCTGAAACTGCGCTTTAGGACAAGATTAACTCACTACCTGTATGATCACTACCTCAAGTAAGCTATTGTTACTATATTGATCACTATCCACAAGTAAGCTAATGTTACTATATGATCACTATCCACAAGTAAGCTATTGTTACCTTATGATCACTATCCACAAGTAAGCTATTGTGATCACTAGAACTAGCTCTGAGCACTAATCCTCACATGTGATTGCACACCTCAGGGGGTTCACGTACTACAAGATGAGTAACTTGGACAATCGTATTGCCAACGCTGACCAGCTGCTGACCACAGATGTTGACAAGTTCTGCGAGACAGTGACTGATCTCTACTCTAACATCAGCAAGCCCATGTTGGACATGAGCATCTATGTGTACAGGCTGACCACAAGACTGGGCTGGGCGGTGAGTCACACACCTCACCCCTCGCATTCATGTAACACACAGGTTGGAGTTCAAACCTTGGACAGGCGAGCTGGCAGGATCTACGCACACACTGCGCTAATGTGGGTTCATTTTCGCTAAACTACCCTCCTGATACTTATCCTTCAAATTGAGCCGTTAATAACCAGGGTGTAAACATGCCAGTTAAACATGATAGTTAAACATGCCAGCTAAACAGGATAGTTAAACATGACAGTTAAATAGATTTGTGTAAAGTATTATTACATACAAAATAATCTGGATATTGTGAGTTGAACGGAGGCCGGGCCCATCTTGAACTTTCGGGAACTAGAACCACGGAATAGCTAGAAAAAAACAACTTTTTTTTAGTATGGCGTTCAGGTTATGCGCTTAGGCACTAATTACACTCTGTGTTTTAGGGATTAGGAAGGCTATATTTAGAAGAAATTCACCCACATTTGCATGAAAGGAGAATGGTAAACCATTTTGGAAAAGCCACCCTCGATACACCCGACCGAGATTCAAACCTCTATCTCCCCGTCATGGGCAGTCTAGTCTACTGCGGGAGTAACCCGTTAAACCATGCCGCTCCTTGTTGCCTACTCCTCTCACAACATTGTTCACTATGAGGAAGACTGTTTTACCCATGAGCGTACATGTCCCGCTGTTGCTCCAGACTCCTTCACTGGTGTTCCTGTACCTCTTGTTTGCTGGGTTCCTGCTGACATACCTGAGACGCCCCACTGGGCGCATGACAGTTGTCGAACAGAAGCTGGAAGGAGAGTTCCGTTACATTAATTCCCGGCTCATCACCAACTCTGAAGAGGTGGCCTTCTACCAGGGGAACCACCGCGAGAAACTTACTCTCCTAGCGTCCTTCGAGAAGCTGGTGCGTTCTTTATTTGGGGGGATGTTTTGGGTTCAAGTACTTATCAAAGGGTTCTAACAAGATGTTGTGCGCTAATAGTGCACAAGTTGCCAATACTTATATAAGGTGTGCTAATAGTACATGAGCTGCCAACACTTATATAAAGTGTGCTAATAGTACATGAGCTGCCAACACTTATATAAGGTGTGCTAATAGCACATGAGCTGCCAACACTTATATAAGGTGTGCTAATAGTACATGAGCTGCCAACACTTATATAAAGTGTGCTAATATTGCACGAGCTGCCAACACATATATAAGGTGTGCTAATAGTGCATGAGCTGCCAACACTGTCGTATCAGGTACGCTAATAGTACATGAGCTGCCGACACTTGTATCAGGTACGCTAATAGTACATGAGCTGCCAACACTGTTGTATCAGGTATGCTAATAGTATATGAGCTGCAAACATTGTCATATCATTTACGCTAATAGTACATGAGCTTCCAACACTGTCGTATCAGGTACGCTAATAGTACATGAGCTGCCAACACTCTTGTATCAGGTACGCTAATAGTACATGAGCTGCCAACACTGTTGTATCATGTACGCTAATAGTACATGAGCTGCCAACACTGTTGTATCAGGTACGCTAATAGTACATGAGCTGCCAACACTGTTGTATCAGGTACGCTAATAGTACATAAACTGCCAACACTGTTGTATCAGGTACGCTAATAGTACATGAGCTGCCAACACTTGTATCAAGTGTGCTAATAGTACATGAGCTGCCAACACTTGTATCAGGTGTGCTAATAGTACATGAGCTGCCAACACTTGTATCAGGTGTGCTAATAGTACATGAGCTGCCAACACTGTTGTATCAGGTGTGCTAATAGTACATGAGCTGCCAATACTGTTTGTTAAGATACAAACCATGAATGTATTCTTGTTCGAACAAACTATTGACGCTGTAACAATGTATCTTGTCCTGTCCTGTAGACAAACCACCTGAGGAAGTTTCTAGAGTTCCGCGTGGGGATGGGAATCATGGACAACATTATAGCAAAGTGTAAGTCCAGTATAACACCTTACTATTGAGTGTTGTCTTAGTTTAGTGTGTAAGTCATCAATCATGTCTGTTGTTCTCTGCGTTCAGATCTCGCGACAGTTGTGGGCTACTATGCTGTGAGCGTCCCGTTCTTCAACAGGAACCACCCGTTACTGTCTGGACTCGCTCAGGAGGAGAGATTCAGGGTGAGTGTTCCTTCACTTGTCAGGGAGAGAGAGTACTATCTGTCCCTGTCATCAGAGTACTATCTGTCTGTCATCAGAGTACTATATGTCCTTGTCAGAGTACTATCTGTCCTTGTCATCAGATTACTATCCGTCCTTGTTACAGCAATACTACACGTCAGGCCGCATGTTGGTGAAGCTGGCCGAGGCTATCGGTCGTCTGGTCTTGTCGGGACGTGAGATGACTCGCCTTGCTGGGTTCACCACCAGAGTCACTGAGCTCATCAAGGTGCTTAATGATCTCAACCAGGGACACTACGAGAGGACTATGATCACCAATGGCACTGTCAGCTCCATCATCACTGACAAGAGTGGACTGCTCGTCAGTACGTACTGGATTTACAGCCATCAAGTATCTCATGTTAGACTGTATTGATAATGACTAGGAGGTCTGTTTTACTATCCAGGTTGGGTATGTTGAGGGTGGTTTTAATTAAATAATTTCCCATTCTCCTTTCACACAAATGCAAGTACATTTTCTGTAAATTCGATGTTTTTCTCTTCTTCCACATTAGTGTCACTAAACGTGGATGGGCAATAAGACGCAGAGCACTGAAACACGTGGGATTGTTCTCTTGTTTGAAGGCCATTGCTATGAATGTAATGTCATTTATCACTGCCGATGTAAGCCTAGCAGTAGTACCGATATGTCTAGCAGTAGTACTGATACGTCTTGCAGCAGTACCGATACGTCTTGCAGCAGTATTGATACGTCTTGCAGCAGTACCGATACCTCTTGCAGCAGTACCGATACGTCTTGCAATAGTACCGATACGTCTTGCAGTAGTACCGATACGTCTTGCATTAGTACCGATACGTCTTGCAGCAGTACCGATACCTCTTGCAGTAGTACCGATACGTCTTGCAGTAGTACCGATATCTCTTGCAGTAGTACCGATATCTCTTGCAGTAGTATCGATATGTTTAACAGTAGTATCGATATGTCTAACAGTAGTACCGATACGTCTTGCAGTAGTACCGATATTAGTTCTCCTTCTGACGATGTTGCGCAGGTGCCAGCAAGAAGTCTTCCATGCCTCTCATACCAGGCTCGGGCAGAATCATATTCCAGGACAACATCATCAGGTTTGACAGAGTTCCCTTGGTTACCCCCAACGGGGACATTCTGATCGAGGAGCTCACCTTCGAGGTCCAGTCTGGGATCAACGTTCTTGTGTGTGGGCCCAACGGATGTGGCAAGAGCTCACTCTTCAGGATCCTTGGAGAGGTAAGGACACTCGAGGAAATACAAAGTACTTGTTCTTCAGGATCCTTTGAGAGTAAAGGGCACTTGTATTGTTCCCAGTACAGTGTTGACTTTAAATCTCTTGTGTTTGTCCCATTTAACCACTTTCGAGGTGAATGTGTGCATGAGTGTGTTTGTTTGTTGCGTAGCTGTGGCCTCTGTTTGGTGGCACGCTCACCAAACCTCCACGAGGGAAACTATTCTACATCCCCCAGCGGCCCTACATGACCCTAGGGACACTCAGGGACCAGGTGATCTACCCTCACACTCGAGAAGAAATGATGCGTCGCGGACGTACGGACGCCGAACTCACCCAGCACTTGGATCGTGTCAAGTTGTCATACCTGCTGAGCGCTCGAGAGAGCGGCTGGGACGCCATCGAGGACTGGATAGACGTTCTGTCCGGGGGCGAGAAGCAGAGGATTGCGGTGAGCCAGACCCCCAAACCACTTGTATACTAATGAGTATCTCAGGGCTCTATTGGATTGATATAAATGTTACACGCATCATTGATCGCGCAGGCTGACATGTCACTGTTGTAGGGATATAAGGGTTTGAATCACGGTCACAAGTATTAACGGGGATTTCCACTTTACCTCACGTAAATGCAGGTACATTTCCTATTCATTCTAAATTTACTTTACTTTACATTCATTACCGTTTCCATCCTGGGTCAGTTTTTTATTCAAGCCATTTATTTGTCCACTACTGGCTTGCTAGGCCTGTCGTAGCTTTGTATGACTTATAATCTAACTTAAGACTAGGACAGGCACAACATCCAGTCCCCCAGTAATTAATTCATTACTGTGAAAGTGTAAACCCACATTTCACTAATTATAAATTTTTCGGCCATGCCGGGAATCGAACTCGGGACCCTTAGCTCAACAGACAGACACGCTACCGACTGAGCTAACGTGACATACTCATATACATTGTAAATTGTTCATCCCTAATATATTTGTGTAATTAGATTGCATGTGTACAACCCTAAAGGGTAGTGAGGCGCATGGTAGAAGATAATAATGGTTAAGGCCTGTGTTAGGAACCAAGGCAGCCTTTGTCTCAACGTTGCTGTGTCATAGTTCTTGAATAACATCTATTTGGATCTACCATGCCTGTATGGTATGTTGTGTGTTCTAGATGGCACGTCTGTTCTACCACAAGCCACAGTTTGCCATACTGGACGAGTGCACGTCAGCGGTCAGTGTGGACGTAGAAGGGTCTATGTACCAATATTGCCGAGAGAGTGGCATTACTTTGTTCACAGTCAGCCACAGGAGGTCGCTGTGGAAACATCACGAGGTAACACTTACTGATAGCTTCGGTGGCACTTGATACTTGAGGTAACACTTTGATACCTTCATTAGCACTTGATACTCGAGGTAACACATACTGTGATAGCTATGGTAGCACTTGTTACTCGAGGTAACACTTATTGTGATAGCTTCATTAGCACTTGATACTCGAGGTAACACATACTGTGATAGCTTCATTAGCACTTGATACTCGAGGTAACACTTATTGTGATAGCTTCGGTAGCACTTGTTACTCGAGATAACACCTCCACCACACACTTAAGGAGTTGTAGTAATGTCCTGTATGTAACCAGTGTTCATCCCCTAAGTGAACACTACCCCTGTAAATTGCAAGCACCCCTTGGTTGTCACCACCACAAGTGAACACACAGCAGTAGAATCATGTGACATTGTTTTGTGTTCCAGTACTACCTGCGAATGGACGGACGGGGAACATTTGAATTCAAACCAATCGACACAGACACAGAAGAATTTGGTTCATGAAGAAGAATTTACAATAGGAAATAAATATTTTAGTATATAATTATGTTCAACCTTAATATCTACATTCACCCTGTTGTAAGTGGAAGTGACAAAAACTATGTCTACATTATACCTGTTGTAAGCAGAGGTGACAACTATGTCTACATTATACCTCTTGTAAGTGGAGCTGACAATTATGTCTACGTTATACCTGTTGTAAGTGGAGCTGATGACAACACTGTTTTTTATACAACTTTATAATTGTGTACATGTAAGAGGGCACGAGAAAAGGTTTTCATGCTATTTCTTAAATTTATATAAAACGTGTGTACATAAATATTTGTTTGAATTGAAGTGCCTTTTGCTCATCATTTATGTATTCACCTCTTGATTAGTTTATGGACACGCTGAGATTAATAATTCATCGTGCTGAAAGATTAATTCTTACGGGGTGTATTGCGTTGTCATGAATATAAGATGTTTGTAAACCCACAACTAGTTTGTAAAGTTGTTGCTGTTGTATCACTGGTTGACGAGTAACATCTGTTAGAGTTGGATGTGTGTTAGTACTCCTGAAGTACTCATGGTAGTTGTACAGACCTTGTCACGACCTACACTTGTGGTTGCACAGACCTTGTCACAACCTGTACTTTTGGTTGTACAGACCTTGTCACGACCTACACTTGTGGTTGTACAGACCTCGTCACGACCTACACTTGTGGTTGTACAGACCTTGTCACAACCTGCACTTGTGGTTGTACAGACCTTGTCATGACCTACACTTGTAGTTGTACAGACCTTGTCACAACCTGTACTTGTGGTTGTACAGACCTTGTCACGACCTGCACTTGTGGTTGTACAGACCTTGTCACAACCTGTACTTGTAGTTGTACAGACCTTGTCACAACCTGTAATTGTGGTTGTACAGACCTTGTCACAACCTGTACTTATGGTTGTACAGACCTTGTCACAACCTGTACTTGTGGTTGTACAGACCTTGTCACAACCTGCACTTGTGGTTGTACAGACCTTGTCACAACCTGTACTTGTGGTTGTATAGACCTTGTCACAACCTGCACTTGTGGTTGTACAGACCTTGTCACAACCTGTACTTGTGGTTGTACAGACCTTGTCACAACCTGCACTTGTGGTTGTACAGACCTTGTCACAACCTGCACTTGTGGTTGTACAGACCTTGTCACAACCTGTACTTGTAGTTGTACAGACCTTGTCACAACCTGTATTTGTAGTTGTACAGACCTTGTCACAACCTGCACTTGTGGTTGTTCATCTATAATTACAATTTAAATTTTTCAACTCTTTATCAGTCCAATCGTCTTACAGATTGTTCCCCCTCGACAATCCAGACACAACGTGATATGTCACCGTGTGGGTTAGGGAGGTTGTGATATATATACTAATAAGTGTTTAGTATATCTAAAATGGCACGTTTAGTGTGATCATTGAATTGAATGCAAGTTAATACAAAGGGTTTGTGATACTTTATTTTTTTAAGAATTTGATTTCTACTAGTATTTTGCTTTGGTTACACTTTTGTTTATATTTGCTGCCGGTCTAAATATATGGGTGACAATAGTTGATTACACGAATTCTTGCACCCATTGCCTTGTAACCCATACAACACTCGTAGTTTTTGCACCGGACGATAAAGTTGGTCAATAATACTGCTACAAGACGTCAAATAATATCACAAGTTGAGTAAAACATTCGCTGTAAATTGGCCTTCGAGGATAAGAGACAGTAAAACAATAAACTACATTTTATCTGTATAGTTTGAGTTGAACAGCGACCGAACTATCAAGAACTATAAGTACACGGAATAACCAGGGAAAATTTAAATAATTGTACAAGTTTTAAGTGTAAAAAACTACTTAATATATATATTTTGGTTTAAATTAGTAGGGATAGGCAGCACACTTACCTTGGTGATACTGGAGTAGAAATCGATAGAACATTAAAAAACACACACATTTTTAAGGCCAAGCTTTCACTGTCACACACAGCTTCATCAGGTTAAGATAGTAGACTGATGCTCCTGGTTGAACTGCAAGGTTGACTGTCCACCCTCCTAATTTAAACCATGATTTAGCCTAGTGCTTTATTCCAAATAACCTTAATATATATTTTTAAATTTCATATACAAAAATAATTTTGTAAATATAAATATATATGCTTATTATTAGAATTTGATAAAACTAGTAAGTGTTTTGTAATTTTTTTACTTGTGATTGTTGTTTTGTCATGTAACCACGCAGGGGTGGGTATTAAAGAGTTTGAACGAACTTTTTACCGTCTCTTGTATACAATAACTTACATTATTTTATTTATCAAAGATTGAACAAACTTGAATATGTAATATTTTGAATGAGTTTAGTTGAACAAGAGAGAGAGAAAGAATATTGGGTTTTCTTATCCGGTTCCATGACATTTAAAAATAAGTCGGTTGAATTAGTTTATTAATGGGTGAAAGACTTAACTACAGACAAGTTGTAACAAGAGTCAATGTTTTTCAGACTGGTACAACACTATATAAAGTGTTATTTCTACAGGAAGGGCCTATATCTGACAGCTACAACAGTTACTATACTCCATTCATGGTAGGAATTACTCTCTGAAAGGTCTTTTTTCCTACCAATATCCTTCTATATAATAGATTTCTGGTAGGGAAAAAGGCTTTTCAGAAAAGGATTCCTACGCTGAACAGACTTTAGATCTACTTTCACGTATTTATGTTCCAAGCCGTGTGTGGGCTTTAGCTGTTACTTTTGATGGATATTAACAATAACAATAATAAAATAGTATTATATTTGGAAGAAGGTTCAGGAGAGGGGGATAGTGGGAAGTTGTTGTGTTACGCGTTTCACACTCCTCCCTGATGAGTTCCGATAGAATGAAACCTAGGTCGGGGGATTGGGTGGTAACGATCAATTTTCTTTACGAGGCAACCATTACCTCTTTGTCCAGTGGCAGCAATGTAAAGTGTGAACTGTGTTCTTTCTTTTCATTGTAAGAGCCATATTGTGTTCGTCCCTTTTATGTGTTTCTATCCAACTTTCCAAATATAATACAATTAACTCACTAACCAAAAAGAGGTTTTCCTTACAGAGATATAATGATAAAATAGTGAAATTGTTATCATTGTTGACAGCAACAAAAGTTTGTATTTTCAAAAAGGCCCTTTCTATGGAGCTTGGAGTGTAGCTTTCCATCTTTGGTTGAGGTTGTCGGGACCAATAGCTAATTACGCTGTCTTAACCTTCTGTTGGAGTTGACGACCGCGTCTAAAGTCGACCAACATCTTTGTTTAGTGTTGTATTTATAGCGAATCTTTGCTTGAACGACATTGGATGGTGATTACTTACATTAAAAAAATAAATAAAACATAATTAACAAAGGTAGAGTAGCAATGTTTAGTCGTTTTATTGAACAAAATCAAGTATTTTAATAAAAGTTTGTACATAAATACACTCCCCTATTTTGTTTTTTGGCAAGTCCAATAATAAATAACTGAAATGTAAAGATTTATTTAATGTTTTTCAAGTGAATAGAATATGTTAATGTTGTTCAATATATTATGATTATAAATGTTGGTTATATAATATAATGACAGATTGTACTGCTCTAGTTGTAATAAATGGTTTGGTGGCTCATCTGGATCAACAAAGGAATTATAATTATTGAATGTTAAACATTTGTAAACATATAATTTTAAAACCAACAATGTTGACAATAAATGTTTAATTTCCTGTTTATTTCTGTTTTCCTTGTTAGTTTAATCTTGTGTATTTGTGGTAGACATTAACAAACTACAAGTAATATAGGAAGTAACCAGCAATCTAAATTTCGACATCAAGGGTCTGGTTTGCCCAAGACAAGTAGAGTTTCGAATCCTGGTTGGATATTTTGGGGATATTTTAATAAATTGTTTCCCACTCTCCCTCTATGCAACTGTGGAGACCTTTCCTCTATACTTGACCCTCCAATTTCCACAACACTAGTAGTTCGACCGTGCGTTTGTGTGAGAGGGTAACTAGCACTGATATCAACAGTACCCAATATTAACAAGGATTGAATCCTGGCTGATTATACTGAGATGGTTATTCCTGATCCACCCGACCTGGGTTGAACCCAGTTCTTCCTGTCTTCAGCAGTATGAGAGTAGCACATTAGACCATGTGGCCACCAAAGAGGTATATTTTGAAAGTAATGTTGCCCCCTCTTGCAGAGTTGTCCAGTAATCAGAGGAATGGTTGCTTCACACCTATTGTGGTCACACGCAGTGTAATCTCTATGAGAGGGTGTGAACTTTTTAGTCAATGTCTGACCAGATTGTACATGGTAGGATACACTGGTTGGTACCAGGAAAGTTAATGTTAGGGCAAGTACTACTGGTTCATACCAGGAAAGTTAATGTTAGAGCAAGCACTACTGGTTCATACCAGGAAAGTTAATGTTAGAGCAAGTACCACTGGTTCATATCAGGAAAGTTAATAATCAAATGAACTACTAATAGGTATCAGCCATCCTCCTTATGTCCAAAATATTTTCCATTTTATTGTGGCCTACTTATAAAAATACTTTGTAAACAAAGCCATTCCAAAGGCCGAATATTTTACGACTGCAGGACTGAGGTTATAAAGCAGGAAGCCTGAAGAACCTCAATAGGTACTAAACTGAATACTTGGTATTTTTTAAAGACTACGCAATTAAATTATCATTATCAGTAGAATAAAAAATAGACTACCCCAGTAATAATTTGTATTGTGTCTAATTTTTAACATTAAAAGCTAAAACCATTTTTAATGGATATGTTCCATTTTTTATGAAGCTATATACGAATCCTAAATGGAAATTAATATAGATACATCCTCTCCCCAAATAATAAAAGTGTTTATTCAATAGAATTTTGCAATGGCAAACTTGATTAGTTTATTGACAAAATGTTAATTAGGAAACTTTCGTCTGCTTTGGGTGACGTAGCGTATTTTCAGAACGTCGATTGGCTAATGAGAGCTTCTGAGCGAGCTCACCAGGAGCGCTGGTGGTGTTGGTTTTTTTTTTATACCGTTCTGGGTACGAGCGTCCGTGGGTTCCAGGGACGAGCCAAGTTTCTAATCATTCAGTTTCGAGGAGGTGGTGGCGGCGAAGGCATACTTATAGTGCGTAGTGTCGGTGTAGTGGTTATTTTTCAAGTTTCGAACAAATACCCCGAGCTCTTGGGGGAGGCTACTCTCTTAGTGTGGCAGTGTTTCCCTTAAACAGACACAAGCCAGCATCAACAATGGATAATAGCGGGAATGCTGGATCGTCTACCGAACCTCCTAAAGCGAGTGGCGCAACAACAGCTGAGCCTGTTAGTAATCGTTCAGGGTGTGGCTGTAGTTCTTCCACAAAAATTACTGTTCGCGTGACTCCAACCACTGGTGGCCAGTTCGATCTTCAAGTGGCCAAGACGGAGAGTGTGGAAAACTTAAAAAAGTTCATCTCTAAGAAACTAAAAGTGCCGAAAGAAAGGATATGCCTGCTGCATCGTGATAGGTGAGAGCAGTTTTTTTAGTTCTGGTGGTCCTAGTTGGGTCCTTAAAATGGAAATAGGGTGGGGAGAGAGGGAGACCTCTCAAGTATGTCTTGGGGAAAATAAAATAAATGGTGATCCCAAACTTGGCAACGCCGCAGGGTAATAGGCTATATCAGCTGTGATGACGTAGCGTTCGCTTTGGGGAGAGCACAATACTCTAGACCGAAAAAAAAAATGGCGGATTTTAAAAACAAATTTGAAGGTCCTACTTTCTAATTATCCCTGTTTACTCATTTAACCACAACTTTATTTCTGGAGCGCTGAATCAATTTATTTCTCGTTTGATTCCAGACAACTTCGTGATGGCACTTTACAAGAGAATCAGTTAATGGATGGTAGCAGGCTTACATTGTTGCCTAGTGTGGAAACTGGTTTATTGGTGAGTGGATATTTCACATTTAATTGCATGAACTGGCTTGGGTAATTAACGAGTGTAGTTAGAAGGGGGGAAGGGGTATTGGTCTGGGCAAGATAGGATTCAACAAGATACTTAATGCGTGACTCTTTGTAAGTTTACTTAGCGTAACACTGGGAACGTTGTTTTAATGCCGCGAAGAGGCCTTAGCACTTTTAGATGAAAGGTATTTTAGCAGGAGACAAAATAGTTTCTGCATATTCCATAGTTTTTGGTTAGAGCTGCTTGTTTGAGAATTATTAGCTTTGATAAACTATAATTTGTATAGGTACAAAAAAAGGCCTACATGAAATGTTTCGAAATTAGAGGTATCTTTTCCCAAGTAAACAGACTTTGTTCCCTTAAATAAAGACCTCGTATCATAATTTATTCCACCTCTGACGTGTGCCTGTTTGGAGTAAATGTGTGTCCGTGTCCTGTTACACACACACACACAAACCATGCACGTGTGAGATCTTTAAAACACAGTTACAGTGTTGCCAAGACTGGCCGCGGCGTCTCTGCTCTGCGCTTTTCGTAGTTTTGTTGCTATGCCGATGGTACGGGGCGAGCTGGTTTTTATGGCTTGCAACCCCCTCCCCTCTCCTATTCCCCCTCATCCCCCGGGCGTTGTGCATAGCGCGACCCCTGCTCTGTTAATCTTTGGGTGGGATTTGGGAAGGAGGGATTTAGTCACTTTTCAGTCCATCGGCTTTAAGATAGGAAGGACCATCCCCGGTACGTTGGAAGGTTTCTTAGGTTCAGGCACATTTCAGTTGGAAAAGGATCACATAAGTTACGTAATAAACATAAACAATGTTTGCAAGTGTGAAGTATCTTTTGTCACCGACATCTCTGTCCGGTGGTCGCAAGGTTGACTGAGTCTGTCTCGCAGTAGGATGTATAGGTGGAAGAGATCGAACCCCGGTCTGGTGTTATTAGTTGACTTGTGTTTAGAACAACAAATAGTCTTGTGACAACCTAACCTTGTGAGGTGACATACCTAGCCCTTTGAGAAGGGTCTTGTGACAACCTAGCCCTTTGAGAAGGGTCTTGTGACAACCTAGCCCTTTGAGAAGGGTCTTGTTACAACCTAGCCCTTTGAGAAGGGTCCTGTGACAACCTAGCCCTGTGAGAAGGGTCCTGTGACAACCTAGCCCTGTGAGAAGGGTCCTGTGACAACCTAGCCCTGTGAGAAGGGTCTTGTGACAACCTAGCCCTGTGAGAAGGGAAGGACTCACAACTGAAAGGTTGACGAGCTCTCATCAAATCATCGATGACCAATAGTTTCTTGTTTTATTTACAAAGTATATATATATATTTTTTAAATAGCCAAAGATAAAATTCCTAATCTGGATACACTGATTGACACCCATGTTCAGGAATTCAGGAATTGTATAAAGAGGGCTTAAAATGTTAAGTGCTGTATTTTTTTAGTTTTCTGGTCAAAATAAATTAAATACGAATACGTAAATACAATCCATATGAATACATATTTATTTAAAAGTAGGCCTACAATATTATCATCTATCTTAGGCGCTGACTAATTTTACCAAGATTGTTACTTCTACTTAAAATGTTTCTGGTTCATAGTCTGCTGTGCTCTTGACATTCAACAACTATTGATATTACTGTGTGCCGAAAATTAAATTAAATGTTTCACCTTAATAAATACGTATCTTGCTTATTTTGGCCAAAAATATGCACAAAATAGGTAACATTTTTGAAATCGCTTTTGAATTAAGGAGCATAGGTGCCGCTAGCTTTTTGTCATTTAATAGGGGGAGGGTAGGGGGTGAAACTGACCCATTCCCACTTAAAATAAAATAAATAGGAATAGTTTTGTACCAACTGAATAATAAGTAGTGTCAATTAATTACAAAGCAGTATGTAATATAGTTTTTCATTCCTCTGATTAAAACTAATATTAATTGTTTCTTTGGTGTTAAAAATGTGTCCCAGTTAAATGTTTTATTGGGGGATGGGGGTATATTTTACTCACCCCCTCTAACGACGCTCATGGGAAGGGGTAGTTCTCCATACGATATTTGCTCCCCCCTCTCCCCCCCCCAAAAAAGTGTACAATATTGTTTACATTTTAAAACGCAGTCCCAATATTGGTTTTGAACAAAATCGTTATAAATAAACTCGAATGTCATAGTTTATATTTTTCGGAAGGTGTCGTCCATAATCAAGTAATGTGGGAGGGGTCGCGCGTTTGCATACAATAAG
>CABFWO010003918.1:0-75724 GCA_902155825.1 Timema genevievae | reverse complement strand
ATCATACTAATGTGTGATATCAGTTGTGTTACATCACACTAATGTGTGATATAAGTTGTGTTACATCATACTAATGTGTGATATCATTTGTGTTTCATCGTACTAATGTGGGATATCAGTTGTGTTACATCATACTAATGTGTGATATCAGTTGTGTTACATCATACTAATGTGTGATATAAGTTGTGTTACATCATACTAATGTGTGATATCAGTTGTGTTACATCATACTAACGTGTGATATTGTTAGTCGTCTGTAACAGGAAGTATTTGATCTGTTCAAACAAAGAGTGGTGGAAACAGACTTTTTACTGGAGCTAGAAAATGTTTTACAGGGTTTGAAATATTTTGTCTGATAATTTCACTATTGCTTAGTACAAAATAAACAAAAGCGAAATTATTTGTGACTTAAACATAACAAAACAAATCACAGAATAATATAATATAAAAGTAAAAATACTATAAAAACTTTGTTCAATAACATTACAAAGATAAAATATTTTATTACAGTTAATTTTAAAATTTACATATCTGATTTTCATCTGTATTAAATTACATACTTAAATATTGAATTTAATTAAACCTTAGAAATTTTCTTCATAGGGGATTTGGTAAACATTTGAACATTTTAACATGTGATGGTTTTAACAAGAGTTTAATAGTCAAAATAATGAAAACAAATGGTCGAGTTACTTAATAATAAAAATCCATAACATAACTTGGATTTAGGCCTAATATTGAGGATATTGCGTTTACCCTGGAAGCTAATACGCTTACCTTGCTTGGTTCCACTATGGCGTAGTTTATAAGATTATCATAGTGTAATATATCAAGGTGAGACTGCTACCTTGCTTGGTTCCACTATGATGTAGTTTTTAAGATAGGGCCATAGTGTAATCAGTCAAGGTAAGATTGCTACCTTGCTTGGTTCCACTATGATGTAGCTTATAAGATAGGACCATAGTGTAATCAGTCAAGGTAAGACTGCTACCTTGCTTGGTTCCACTATGATGTAGCTTATAAGATAGGACCATAGTGTAATCAGTGAAGGTAAGACTGCTACCTTGCTTGGTTCCACTATGATGTAGCTTATAAGATAGGACCATAGTGTAATCAGTGAAGGTAAGACTGCTACCTTGCTTGGTTCCACTATGGTGTAGCTTATAAGATAGGACCATAGTGTAATCAGTGAAGGTAAGACTGCTACCTTGCTTGGTTCCACTATGGTGTAGCTTATAAGATAGGGCCATAGTGTAATCAGTCAAGGTAAGACTGCTACCTTGCTTGGTTCCACTATGATGTAGCTTATAAGATAGGACCATAGTGTAATCAGTGAAGGTAAGACTGCTACCTTGCTTGGTTCCACTATGGTGTATTTGATAAGATAGGACCATAGTGTAATCAGTGAAGGTAAGACTGCTACCTTGCTTGGTTCCACTATAGTGTAGTTTATAAGATAGAGTCATAGTGTAATCAGTCAAGGTAAGACTGCTACCTTGCTTGGTTCCACTATAGTGTAGTTTATAAGATAGGACCATAGTGTAATCAGTGAAGGTAAGGCTAGGGTAAACGAAGGGTACTTATTGTTTTATAAATAATCATTGGTAACTGTATAACGATAACACTAACATTATTATTTACGGTACATTTTTATGTAAAGGTAGGTTGTTTCGACTGAACTTATTTTCCAAGCTTGAATCAACTCTTCTCTTCTAATTAAGTCTCCCTGACACAACGCGAAGCTTGTATTAAATTCTGTCACATTCTAAATTCTTGAGATAATTTATATCCAGACTGGACGGAGATCGTCTCCAGATCCCTGTAAATGCGTACGAAATAGTTGGCAGCCGTGGGTTCATATGTCTGTGAGGTTGCCAGCACTGATGTCACCCACTCCACCTGTTGGTCCACCTGCTGCCAACCTACTCACTCACAACAAACATTCCGTACAGTCGCTGTCAGGTTATTTTGATGACACATAAAATAGGCGGTAAAAAAGACAAGCTCACATGTTTTCTCGAACCAGCAAACTACCAGCAAGTTATATTTCTTCCCTTGCTGGTAGGCACAGTAGAGAATATATATATATAAAACTATAAGTTATCAACAAGATACAAAGAATGTGAGTAAAGTGATACTATTTTTATAATCGACTGAAGACCAATTATTAATGTTCATAAGCGCCGGAATTAGGAAAGTGGTGTATGAGTATTGGGTACATTGACCCCCCCGTACCCCTATTATATTACAGGGTGTACGTGTTCGTGTATGTGACGAGGAGGGTAGGAAGGCGGGACTTCCGGTTTGGGAAAGCTGTGCAACGATTTACTTCTGACTGTCGCGACCAGTAGCATCAAACAAGCTTTCCCTTGATCGCATGATTTGAGACTTATTATCACACTCACATGAGTCCTGTGAGTTCCTAATATTTTGTTCTGTGTAAGATTATCACACTCACATGAGTCCTATGAGTTCCTAATAGATTGTTCTGTATAAGATTATCACACTCACATGAGTTCTATGAGTTCCTAATAGATTGTTCTGTAGTTTTATAAGAGGAGAATAACAGCAGCATATGTATAAGAAAACATTTAGTTCAAACAAGTTCCAATGTTTTGATGATCAATTAAAAGAGGACAATAAAGATCAGGATGAAATGTTGGCTTGCGCGAGATTGGAATATGTTGGTTAGAACAATACCTCTTTTGTCAGACTGGGACCATATCTTTGTCAGACTGGGACTATACTTTTGTCAGGCTGGGACCAGACCTTTGTCAGACTGGGACCAGACCTTTGTCAGTCTGGCACCAGGCCTTTGTCAGACTGGGACCAGGCCTTTGTCATACTGGGACTATACTTTTGTCAGACTGGGACCAGACCTTTGTCAGACAGGGACTATACTTTTGTCAGGCTGGGACTAGACTTTTGTCAGGCTGGGACCAGACCTTTATCAGACTGGAACCAGACCTTTGTCAGACTGGGACCAGACCTTTGTCAGACTGGGACCAGGCCTTTGTTAGTCTGGGACCAGACCTTTGTCAGACTGGGACCAGACCTTTGTCAGTCTGGGACCAGGCCTTTGTCAGACTGGGACCATTGTCAGGCTGGGACCAGACCTTTGTCAGACTGAGACTAGGCCTTTGTCAGACTGGGACCAGACCTTTGTTAGACTGGGACCAGACCTTTGTCAGACTGGGACCAGACCTTTGTCAGACTGGGACCAGACTTTTGTCAGGCTGGGACCAGACCTTTATCAGTTTGGGACCAGACCTTTATCAGACTGGAACCAGACCTTTGTCAGACTGGGACCAGACCTTTGTCAGACTGGGACCAGACCTTTGTCAGACTGGGACCAGACCTTTATCAGAATATAACAGACTTCCTCTTTAGATCGCTTTTACTTTTCGTCAACATTTTTTCAAACTTCGACAAGAATCTTATTCTACTCTCCTTTTTTAGAACGTTTTATAACCGATCAGAAATAATGCGACCCACTCCGGTGGTCGAACGGTACAAGAGTCATTCTCGCAATAGACTGGCCTGTAGATCGGGGTTAGAATCCTGACCGGGTGTATTGAGGGGTATTTTCCCACCCTCCCTCCACGCAAGTGCGGTTCCTTCATCCATAACACATTAGTGTAATAACTACTCATGTGTCCAACCCGAGCCGGTAGTAAGACTCTGTGATGTAAAATAACTAATGTCCTCATCTGTATTTCACTCAACCCAACATAACCTGAACATAGTCATGACGTCTTTTTGTCCCCGGATGGAAATGTTCTGGTTTCTATGTTCATGTTGTGCTAATCCTAATAGCAATGAACTTGATAACTTGTATCGCAGTTGAGATGTCAAGAATGCAAGTGTTTTGGTAGCCACAAAATTCAGGAGGTCCCAGTTGCATGTTGGTTAAAAGTGGTAAACGCTGCAATGCTACTGTGTGAAGTAGGTGGCGTGCCCCTGCAAATGAAAAGTAGTCTTCCCGCCCGGTAGACATGCGTCTTAGGTTACATAGCAGGTCAGGCGCTTACTTGACTCGGCTAATAGGGGGGAGCATCATAATGGATCATCTCACCTAGGACTCACGTGAACTATATGTATGTGTGCTAGTCCCCGTGGCTGAGTGGCGAGGGGGTTGATAACTTGTACGAGTGGCTTAGTAAACAGGGGGTTGATAGCTTGTACTAGTGGCTGAACAGCTAGGGGGTTGATAGCTTGTACTAGTGGCTGAAGCTAGGGGAATTGATAGCTTGTACTAGTGGCTGAACATATAGGGGGTTGATAGCTTGTACTAGTGGCTGAACATGCTAGGGGGTTGATAGCTTGTACTAGTGGCTGAACAGCTAGGGGGTTGATAGGGTGGTTGCACTGGAGATACTATTAACATTATTCACTATAAACATTTTAAATGAAATATTTCCAAAATGTTCAAATGCTCATTTCTCGGTCGTCGTCTAGAACTGTCGAGTTTATCACTCTCAATCTCTGGAATATTAGTTAGAATATTGTTGGCACTCTCAATCTCTGGAGTATTGGTTAGAATATAGTAGGCACTCTCAATCTCTGGAATATTGGTTAGAATATAGTTGGCACTCTAAATCTATAGAATATTGGTTAGAATATAGTTGGCACTCTAAACCTCTGGAGTATTGGTTAAAATATAGTTGGCACTCTAAACCTCTGGAGTATTGGTTAGAATATAGTTGGCACTCTAAACCTCTGGCGTATTGGTTAGAATATAGTTGGCACTATAAACCTCTGGAGTATTGGTTAGAATATAGTTGGCACTCTAAACCTCTGGAGTATTGGTTAGAATATAGTTGGCACTCTCAACCTCTGGAGTATTGGTTATATTACAGTTAGAAAGAATGCTGGCTATCCTGTTTGTGTAAAGAATGTGATGGCAAAAGTGTTAAGAGATTTAGAAAACAATTGAGGAAAAGATGTATATATTGACATCCATTCCTTGGTAAATAAACGGGTTCCTTGTAACACACATCTTTGTTATACTTTTAACTTGAATATACATTCACTTATTAGTCAATGCGAACTTTAAATAAACCATCACCGGAGAAAATAATGAGTCATAAAACTATTGAGATTCGTTCGAGTATATTGAATGCACTTTAACAGGGTATTGAGGTATGAGGGTATTTTATGCACTTGTTAAGGGTATTGTATACACTGGTTATTGGTATTGTATGTACTTGTTAAGGGTATTGTATACACTTGTTAAGAGTATTGGATGAACGTTAAGGGTATTGTATGTACTTGTTAAATGTATTGTATGTAATTGTTAAGGGTATTGTATGCACTTTTTAAGGGTATTGTACACACTTTTTAAGGGTATTGTATGTACTTGTTAAGGGTATTGTATGCACTTGTTAAGGGCATTGTATACACTTGTTAAGGCTATTGTATGTACTTGTTAAGGGTATTGTATGCACTTGTTAAGGATATTGGATGTACTTGTTAAGGGTATTGTATGTACTTGTTAAAGATTATTGTATACACTTGTTAAGGATATTGTATACACTTGTTAAGGGTATTGTATGTACTTGTTAAAGATATTGTATACACTTGTTAAGGGTATTGTATGCACTTGTTAAGGATATTGGATGTACTTGTTAAGGGTATTGTATGTACTTGTTAAGGATATTGTATACACTTATTAAGGATATTGTATGCACTTGTTAAGGATATTGTATGCACTTGTTAAGGATATTGTATGTACTTGTTAAGGATATTGTATACACTTGTGAAGGATATTGTATGTACTTGTTAAGGGTATTGTATGTACTTGTTAAAGATATTGTATACACTTGTTAAGGATATTGTATACACTTGTTAAGGGTATTGTATGTACTTGTTAAAGATATTGTATACACTTGTTAAGGATATTGTATGCACTTGTTAAGGATATTTTATGTACTTGTTAAAGATATTGTATACACTTGTTAAGGATATTGTATACACTTGTTTAGGGTATTGTATGTACTTGTTAAAGATATTGTATACACTTGTTAAGGATATTGTATGCACTTGTTAAAGGATATTTTATGTACTTGTTAAAGATATTGTATACTACTTGTTAAGGATATTGTATGCACTTGTTAAGGATATTGTATGTACTTGTTAAAGATATTGTATACACTTGTTAAGGATATTGTATACACTTGTTAAGGATATTGTATGTACTTGTTAAGGATATTGTATACACTTGTTAAGGGTATTGTATGTACTTGTTAAGGATATTATATGCACTTGTTAAGGATATTGGATGTACTTGTTAAGGGTATTGTATCAACCGCCAGGGATTGGTCCCCTAGATTTCAATCTATTTTCTAAGATCACAGACTGCTTGAATCTGTTTTCCCCGCTAAGCAACAGCCAGTTCCAGGCGAACTCTCATTTCTCACCTCAAGAACAACGGGACAGTAATAATTCCAAACTTTCCTTCCACAGACACACAAGATGGTGGGGGGGAGCAACAAAACGAACCTCCTTTATTTTTAATATACTAAGTGTGGCATATGGAAGGCGTCAGAGGAACATTTTCAGAGACTCACAAAGAAATACCTTTTTTATGTTTTACTCTTTGTGTTCGCCTGGCTTGTCTATTGTCAAATTGGTACACAATGTGTTGTGTTTTCAGTCGGTGGTTTGTGTAACTTTGTTCACTATTCCACTTAGTTGGTTTGCCCTCATATTGTGTAATCACAAAAACTGTTCAACATGAGAGAAAATAGCTGTATCCAGACAGTAATTAGTATTGATATACCGCCAGGGGTTCGAACCGTGAGTGAATATCGTCAATGGGGTGTATATTCAGTAGGTACCAGGTACTAGGAGCCCTATAAGTTCTGGTCCATGTGCTAGTGTATTTAAGGACTATCAGTGTAAGAAGCTAAATGCTGGTGTTTGAATAAGTGAGATTATTAAGTTGACAACACTGCATGACCGTATCAATCTAATAAAGTTAAAAATAGAATGTTAATCTCATGTACAGTAGCCCCATAGCTTCTTTGGTTCTGACTGACAGCTGACGGCTTTGAAAATTTACCAGACCAAATTATTTATCCCTACGCTGAACCATATGATCTGTAAAAAAACATGTGTTAGCAGCTTTCACTTTTGACAATCAAAATTTAGGTATATACCTAACTGTTGCCTGTCAGAAGTCAGCTGTGAACTGTCAGTCAGCACCAAAGAAGCCATGTAGCTACTGTAATCCAACTAATACATACAAATTAGTTGATGTGTTAGTGTTAATCTTTCACGCAAAAACCACTGCACCGACTGATGACATATAGGATAACTAAGATCTACTTCCGCAATTTTGTTTCAAGATGGTCGCTACGAAACACTACGACTGTATTTGAACTTTTTTTCTCATCCTCTGCTTATCATATTTTCATTTTACCAACTTCGAAATATTCCTAGATATAGACTGATTGGGTAGACGACAGCACTAGGTATAAGTTAGGTTAAGTTAGATTTAAGTCCAAAGCAGGCATATCAAAAGGAAAAAACAAATGTATAAAGTCAAAATAACTTAAAAAGGTAAAGAGGTACAAGTATAGTTATAAGTCATCATAAATTAAATAATGGTATTGATATATAGTAGACTGAGCTGCTAACAGGCACAGGTCGAGGTAAATTGGTAATGATCAATAACAGGACAAGTAGTTCTAGTAGTAGTATATGTTTGTATTTCAGAAAGTTTATGTGTAAAAATTTCAAATTAACTATATAGAAGGCATATTGTGTAATCGAATAAAGATCTCGTCGAATTATTTCGGGTCTTCAACATTTCGCTCCTTGTCAACTCAACAGCCTTTTCCAGGCACGATCATGTCCAAAACTCCACCAACAACAGATTCCAGGGCACGATCGTGTCCAAAACTCCACCAACAACATTCCAGGGCACGATCATGTCTAAAACTCCACCAACAACAGATTCCAGGGCACGATCATGTCCAAAACTCCATCAACTGCAGATTCCAGGACACGATCATGTCCAAACTCCACCAACAGATTCCAGGGCACGATCATGTCCAAACTCCACCAACAGATTCCAGGGCACGATCATGTCCAAAATCTCCACCAACAGATTCCAGGGCACGATCATGTCCAAACTCCACCAACAGCAGATTCCAGGGCACGATCATGTCCAAACTCCACCAACAACAGATTCCAGGACACGATCATGTCTAAAACTCCACCAACAGATTCCAGGGCACGATCATGTCCAAACTCCACCAACAGATTCCAGGGCACGATCGTGTCCAAAACTCCACCAACACTCCACCGTTCAGTTCTTGTCTCATTTAAAACTGTCTTGGAGGCGATTCGTGCTAGTCGCAGTTACATTTATTAATACCATTTTTTTCTAAACCTTCTTTTTCACTATTTCTGTTCTTTCATTACACACGTTAATAATGTTGCCCTCACACTATCCATTAGGAGAATCAAAGGAAAACCCTCGGGGGCGAATGTGAAATAGACAAGGATTCAAACATAAATATGTATTTAAAAAGGTCATGATTTCATTTTAGAATGCATTTATTTAATTAATAAAAATATGTATACATATATTTCTATAATGCTAAGTTGTTTTTGTGAAAGTGAAAGTGTGTGGGTGTGCTCCATAATACATATTTTGGAGATAAATCAACATTTTTTGCAGTATAATTAGTAAGATTCTATCAAACAAAAACACAATTTGTGTCTAAGTTTTGAAACTAATTGTTTATTAAGTGTTGTTTGTGGGCCTATATTAAGTTGAGGGATCACTGAATATATCTTCAACCTGTGCTCCTCAGATGTTGCCCTTGGAATTAAGAATGTCGGAGCACCTTGATGTTAGTTAAGCAGACACGAAAACGATAAAACGACATCAAATTCATTTTTTAACACACCCCTTTTTTTGTTTGTAAAGAACCTATTGTAATTATATTATAAAAAATTGATCAAATTAAGGTACATAGGCCCGTAATAAACCTCCGTGACCACTCAGATTTAAGAATGTTTTGATTCAAACCAATGTTGTGGGCTGTGTGGTAAATATAGGACAGCTCATTCCTTTCTATGAATGGAGACAGTCCGAGATGAAGCTCTTGATGGACCACTCAGACGGCGGACCCAGCCTCTTGTTGTTATATTGGACGTGTTTGGCCGGATATGATGTTGAGTGCTATGGGAATGACACATATCCCTGACCTGGGTGAACATCAAACTCTCGGCTCTGGTAGAGGATGGCGCAAAGTGTACTAGCACGTATTATCGGATCTGGTAGAGGATGGCGCAAAGTGTACTAGCACGTTCTATCCTCTAAGAACATAAAATGCAGGGTAGAAACTAAGAAATTGTACCATCGTTCTCCTGATATTAAGGGGGAAAACCTAAATGTGAAAAATAGATCTCAGAGCAACTGTTCAGGCTTGAACATAGTCTGTTGCAGTAATATCACCTCCTGTTTGGCGCAGTAATATCACCTCCTGTTTGGCGCAGTAATATAACCTCCTGTTTGGCGCAGTAATATCACCTGTTTGGCGCATTAATATCACCTCCTGCCTGACGCAGCTATATTCCATACGTCAAGAAATAAATGGGATCTTTAGTTAATTTTTAAACATGTTTTATTTACAAGGAAGTTATAGAAAAAGTTGAAAATGTAATTTTACTTGTGGTTTAACCATGTACACACCAAACCAAATACCTCATCTCAAATAATTTAACTAAATTTGAGCATTTTCTTTTGTGGCTACTTTGTAATAAAATTAGTGAGTAAACATATTCAAAATGTTCACTTTCTGAAACGACCAACAATTAAATGGTTTCTTTAAAAATAACATATCCTCCAACCCCCGCCCCTTGGATATTTTTAATAACTTTCTTCCTCCTTTATTTCCACATGTTCACCGTTGGCTGTTACTGTAGGTAAGTTGGCAGTGGGAGCTTTGTGCATTCCCCGCCGCGGAAACAGCGCCAAGAGACCACTTGCTCAAACTCGAGCAATCTACGAGGAATTGTTCCGGGCGCTAAACTTCAAACATTCAGTCCGACGTGATTGTTTGTGTCTCTTGTTAATCGCTGGTCCAGGCGGGAGTCGAGTGTCGTGTGTGACGTGTTTACAGGTGGTATCATACCATCTTTGTAAACATTAATACCATCTCAACAAACAAGCGCGGATTGTTAATGAAACAGAACTCAACACTTGCGTGTGAAAAAAGCCAGAGGGGTTTGTTATCTCTTGTCTGTGGTAAGAGGTAGTTCAGTTGGTATTCTTGTAACTAGATATAGAATGTAGTCATCTCTTTAGCTGTGGTAAGAGGTAGTTCGGTTGGTATTCTTGTAACTAGATATAGAATGTAGTCATCTCTTAGCTGTGGTAAGAGGTAGTTCAGTTGGTATTCTTGTAATTAGATATAGAGTGTAGTCATCTCTTAGCTGTGGTAAGAGGTAGTTCAGTTGGTATTCTTGTAATTAGATATAGAGTGTAGTCATCTCTTAGCTATGGTAAGAGGTAGCACAGTTGGTATTCTTGTGACTAGCTATAGAGTGTAGTCATCTCTTAGCTGTGATAAGAGGTAATTCAGTTGGGAATCTTGTGACTAGATATAGAGTGTAGTCACCTCTTAGCTGTGGTAAGAGGTATTCTTGTGACTCATAGAAGTTGTAATGTAGGATTATATAGATATATCTATGACTAGCAAGGAAATTAAAACAAGTGATTTCTCCCTCCACATCCAGGCAATAGCAGCGATATTTACTAAAAGGAACACAGAGATTGAAACAATCCAAACGATGACAAATGTTTGCTTTGTTTACCTGTCGAGTGTTGATGTGATGGTATGTGGTGACCGGAGAGTAGGAATAACTAACTACCTCTCTTCCAACATAGTGTGGACACTAGCACTAGTACTATCATGAGCAGGACTATGTTGTGTGGACACTAGTACCATCATGGACAGGACTGTGTTGTGTGGACACTAGCACTAGTTACTATCATGGACAGGACTGTGTTGTGTGGACACTAGCACTAGTACTATCATGGACAGGGCTGTGTTGTGTGTACACTAGTACTATCCTGGACAGGACTATGTGACACTCTGGATACAAGGCGACATTCTGGATACAAGGTGACACTCTGGATACAAGGTGACACTCTGGATACAAGGTGACACTCTGGATATCAAGGTGACATTCTGGATAGAATGTGACACTCTGGATACAAGGTGACATTCTGGATAGAATGTGACACTCTGGATACAAGGTGACACTCTGGATACAAGGTGACATTATGGATAGAATGTGACACTCTGGATACAAGGTGACATTCTGGATACAAGGTGACACTCTGGATACAAGGTGACACTGGATAGAATGTGATATTCTGGATACAAGGTGACCTATTCGGTATACTTCTAATCTGAACCTCTGCCACAGCTCTTCTTTAAGGGGAGGTTTGCCACTCCCTACCCTCCTTTTGGTCTATTCTGCGATACTCTCATGTTTTGACAGGAGGTAAAGTATTCCCTCCACCGGTTGTCTAGGTAAAGTATTCCCTCCATCTGCTGTCTAGGTAAAGTAATCCCTCCACCTGTTGTCTAGGTAAAGTAGTCCTCCCACATGCTGTCTAGGTAAAGTATTGCCTCCACCTGTTGTCTAGGTAAAGTATTCCCTCCACCTGTTGCCTAGGTAAAGTATTCCCTCCACCTGTTGTCTAGGTAAAGTATTCCCTCCACCTGTTGTCTAGGTAAAGTAGTCCCTCCACCTGTTGTCTAGGTAAAGTATTCCCTCCACCTGTTGTCTGCGATGGTCCCTAGTTTTGACGCGAGGTAGAGTCGACCATGGACCTGTTGACTGTGAAAGGTGACGAAGAGGGCAGCACTGCAGTAACGACCTCAACCACCAGACGGCGGGTCACTCGCAGAGCCAGAGATAGATGGACGGTCGTCATTGGCCCGGAGATACGGTACGTGTCAGTACTATCGTCCACTTGTAAGTTGTGGGGCTCGGATCTATTCTCGGGGAGAGGAAGTGAAATTAACGCACTGGGTCTGGTTGTTGGGTTTATTCTAGAGCCTAGACACGCTGTTTGAATCAGTTTCACTTCAATGGTATATTTGTAGCAACGTCTTGGTAAGAAACTAGACTGATATCGATCGACCCAAGGAAATCAACAGCTGTTATAGCGCTGTAGTGGCAGCGCATCAGATGGATTAGTTCACGAACTCGCCGCGGGGATGTTTGACCCCCCCTGTGTAGCTGGTTCACTTCACCCCCACAACACGGACTGTAGTCATCCTGGGCAACTTGCCCTTCCTTGTGTCACTTTACCACACTCAAAATAACGAATTGTTCTTAAAATAAGGTGGTTACTTCTATTTTGGAAATCAACAGGATAACTCAGAGAGAGAGGGATCTATGGTCAAAATATAACCCAGAAGGTCACACCAGGGTTGGCCAAAATAACCATCACATAACAATTAACAAGGTCGTATAAAGATGCATTCACCAGATAAATCCAACCGTATTTTTGTCTTTTTTCTTATTGGTATTTCAAATCTAAGAAACATAAAATTAAAAAATTTATTTCAACACCCAAAAAAAAAACCCATAAAATTATACATTAACGCACACTTAGGCCTCCATGAGGACTTAAATGGCCGCACCGGCTTTCCTAATTTGAACCAGGGGTGACCATATTTAATTTAATTTATTTGACCTATTGCACTCTAAGCTCAAGAACATCTCAAAATATATTTTAAGATAATTAATGAACGTAAAATTACAGCGAATGAAACTTGGTGTGTTTTTATCGTAAATACGCGATACTAACGATAGTATCTATGAACCTATTCACAGGAACTTTGTTCGAGTTTCAAGAGAATTCTTGAGGCTAAGGCTTAAGATACAAAAACCTTCCCGCAAATTGAATAGTTCAGTCGTTATATTAATTAGTTTATATAAAACGCTTTCATCAATTACACACCGAGCGATTCCTCGGAACTAATTTTGCTTGTTTATTTTAGTCGACGTAGTTTAGTTTGTTTACCTTTCATTTCAAACCTCGGATAATTTTCTGAGATTTATTTACTATATATTGGTTTTGAAATCCATGATTAAGCTTCAACAAGCATGTCAGCTCAACAGCCTATCAACATTCATGTCAGTTCAATAGCCTATCAACATACATGTCAGTTCAATAGCCTATCAACATTCATGTCAGTTCAATAGCCTATCAACATTCATGTCAGTTCAATAGCCTATCAACATTCATGTCAGTTCAATAGCCTATCAAAATACATGTCAGTTCAATAGCCTCTCAACATACGTCAGTTCAATAGCCTATCAACATTCATGTCGGTTCAATAGCCTATCAACATACATGTCAGATCAACAGCTTATCAACATTTCAGCTCAATAGCCTATCAACATACATGTTAGTTCAATAGCCTCTCAACATACGTCAGTTCAATAGCCTATCAACATTCATGTCAGTTCAATAGCCTATCAACATGTAATTTCAATAGCCTATCACATACATGTCAGATCAACAGCTTAGCAACATGTCAGCTCAGTCGCCTCTCAATTTGACGTGTTGTGCTAGTCTCGATGTAACGTCTCAATAGGTTTGTCTCAGATTGTCTCAGACACACATTTTAGAGAGGGGGGATGGAGGGTGTTCCAAATTTGAGTAACTAAAGGAGAGTCGCGAGTTTCTCTTTCTACTGGAAACTTTTAAAAAATGGGGAAGAGATGGGTTACTTCACAGAGCTCTCGAAACTTAGGAGAGCACACAGATAGCCGGGAACTTTCCATAAAAACAATGGTAGAACTTTACGCGCCTTTATCTAAGTTATACTTATAGCTCGTAAGATGTGAAACGAAAGAATAAACAATGTTACAGAAACATTATTTGATCTGTGCCTTTTCAACTCTCCATTTCCCAAAGCTCTATTTAAAAATATATATTTGCCCTTAACCCAGAAAATATTGATTCTATCAAATATTCTTCACACACGTGGGATTGTTACAACTTTGCAACTACAAGTTATTTTGTATCTTAAAGATGGCGGAGATAATTATGATCCAATTTGAAAATTTACACTTTTGTAACATAACCTCAAAGTAATTTTCGTGAAACAACGACATGTACCATTTTGTTTTTAATGTCAAACAGAGACTAGATACGGATTCTAATTAATTTAATGTCGTTAGAGCTTGATTTCTATCAAATCACATTTTTATCTTACAGTCCTTAAGTAAACTACTCTTAATTTATGGGTTGAATGGATAATTCCAAAAAAAAACCACTCGGTTAACTTATTAAAACCGTTGATACCAAGGTTTAGCCTGATCAGTAAAATGGTTTAGGCTCTAGGCCAAGAGATACACATATGGTATCACTTAAACCACTTTTCCTCGTTCTCAAACTAGATTTTATTACCCGCCTCGGTGGCGTAGTTGGCTAACGCGCTAGTCGTGTTGAGCTCGACCGCCGAGGACGGGGAGATCGAGGTTCGAATCTCGGTCGGGTGAACTGGGGGTGGTTTTTCCTAAATGATTTTCCACTTTCCCTCCACGCAAATGCGGGTTCACTTCCTCTAAATTCAATCGTCCCAATTCCTAATCCATTAGCGTAATTAGTACTTAAGCGTGTAACCCGAACGGGTAGTAAGACGTGGTGCTAAATATTATTATTATTAGATTTTATTTTTACTATCACAATATTTCTCTCTCAAAGGGTGAAAGTAAAAAATGTAAATCCAATCAATTTTCATGAAACATTTGTTGATGACTGCGTGCGAAGTTTTGTCAGAAATGTCGCATTCATGTGGACAGCGGAGGTAGAGTAAAATCTTGCAGAAAACTTTTTATTTGACGTTATTTCAATACTGTGAGGATTACCGTGTTCTGTTTGTTCTTTCCCGCCCAGGTGTGTTGGAGAGTACGAGATGTACTTCTAGTAAATATCAAACTAATGTGATTGTTACGAGACGGTTCACTGATAACTCTAATGGTTCCATTGTTTAATTAGTGGTGGAGTTTCTTTAGAAATGATACTGTCGAGGTAATCAACCGTTTGCACTCTATTAATTAACAAGCTTTTTTATTAAAATACAGTATATAAACTGTTCCTGAACATTTTCATTATGAAAATAATTTCATTTTATTTAGAAATATTCGACCTCAGTGGTCTTGGAGTAAATTGATCGTCTCAGGATGTTCGTGGGTTCAAACCCAGCCGGGGTCGGCGGATTTTTCTTGAGCGATAAAATCCGTAGCACAACTTCCTTCGGAGGGGAAGTAAAGCCGTTGGTCCCATGTCGATTGTGGCAGGTAAAATAACCCCTGTAAGGTATGTGAAAACGCATTTCCCGGCAAAATTGGTAGGCTCTTTCGCTCTCGCTCATAGAAATTATCTTGTGCTGATATAATCAGTCGAGTCAGAAAGTGCACGTTAAATACCTCAAATAATAATATTAATAATAATAATAATAATAATAATAATAATAATAATAATAATAATAGAGAAATACTAATAAATCATTAAAACTCTTTTAAATATTATGTTACTTTATATAGTAATAAAAATATTACAAATGCTCCTCAACAATATTTGTTTTGAAACAAAAGTTTGTTACTAAATAGAGAACATGATTCCCCCAACAAAAATTTAAAACCTCATTTAAAATAACTCCAAGCACTCTCGTAAGAATATAAGGAGAATACTGTAGTTATTTTGGAGCGAGTAAAAGTGTTGTCAATATGGTTCGTGTCTTAAAACACATCCAGGACTTGTTGCGTGAGCCCTACCACCTGTTCGGCGGTCCACAGGTTGCGTTACCTGCTACGTCACGCGCTATGAGCTTGTTCTTCAGCCGCTCGAGGCAGCACCTGCCACCTTCACGTCACAGCCAATCAGAAGGGAGAACATGTGTCCACATTATATTATTATTATTATTATTATCATCACCGCGTCTTACTACCCATTCAGTTTGTACGTACTTACGCTAATGTGTAATGGTAGGGTGATTGTGAGATGAAATGGAGGACCTACAGTTTAACGTGGGATCCGAACCACTATTAATACACGTCTTGTCAGAGGTGAAGGAAGGGTAAATCTGTGCCGGGACCGAGGATTGAACCCCGGACCCCCAGCACAGAAGTCTGACACCTTACCCCCTAGACCACCAGGTCACCTCACATCTTATTAGTCCGACCGAACCAACTTACGCGGTAAAATCAAAACATACGTTCTCTTTTAGTTGCTCGGCATTACGCTTTTAATTGATTATTTTATCATCCTCTCGATTGTTTTTTAAAAATAATTTATCTCTCTTTAATACGAAAGTGGCCATATATTCCTATTATACCCGATATCCACCTATTTAATAGGTCTAAAGTGACGATGAGGACTTTAGTAGAAATGTGTTGACCTGAAGATGTGCAACCAATATTAAAATTACAATTTTTTACTGGAAGTATGGGGCCCATATTTGGGTTGGGTGTACCCCTTGAGATCTCATCCGAAATAATTACCCCCTTGCTCCCCAACTTACCTACCTAAGTATGCGTAATTTTTTGTACAGGTTTACGAAATATATAATATTGCGTTGAAAGTGAAAGCTTTTTCCAAGTCCAGTATTCAATAATTATTTGAATGGAAGAGTTAATAAACGTGCCATCTGTCCGTGGTGGTCACTGGTCCACCTTTAGTGGCACATTACCTGTCATTTGATGTTCTTCATTTGTGTGTGTTTCAAAAGAACTGGACCTACTCCATAGCAACATCGGTAAAGGTCTGGCTGAGGTTGTAAATGCATTCGATGCGTGGACACATTGTTTACAAGTTGCTTTCGTTGAATGACAGACAATAATGTTATAATGTTTGTTTCCAGGTGAGTACAAACTGGACCTGGTTGTGGTTACATTGGAGTTATCCTTTGGTGAGTACTATCATACTTACCTGGTAATATCTGGTGAGTACTATCATACTTACCTGGTAATTTAGAAGGTAATACTACAATATTTGGTGAGTACTATCATACTTACCTGGTAATTTAGAAGGTAATACTACAATATCTGGTGAGTACTATCATACTTACCTGGTAATATCTGGTGAGTACTATCATACCTACCTTGGTAATTTAGAAGGTAATACTACAATATCTGGTGAGTACTATAATACTTACCTTGGTAATTTAGAAGGTAATACTACAATATCTGGTGAGTACTATCATACTTACCTTGGTAATTTAGAAGGTAATACTACAATATCTGGTTAGTACTATCATACTTACCTTGGTAATTTAAAAGGTAATACTACAATAACTGGTGAGTACTATCATACTTACCTTGGTAATTTAGAAGGTAATACTACAATATCTTGTGAGTACTATCATACTTACCTTGGTAATTTAGAAGGTAATACTACAATATCTGGTGAGTACTATCATACTTACCTTGGTAATTTAGAAGGTAATACAATATCTGGTGAGTACTATCATACTTACCTTGGTAATTTAGAAGGTAATACTACAATATCTGGTGAGTACTATCATACTTACCTTGGTATCATTAGAAGGTATTATTATACACATGTTGTCAATCCTGCTTTATGAATTTAAGAAGCCATCAAAAACATTACCTAGAATGTTATTAGGAATAAAATACTTTTAAACGTTTTATGTAAAGTAGTTTGTTTTATATATTAGGAATATTTCTTGTGGTTACATATTAATATAATATATAAATAAGTGCGTTTATTTAAATAGTGAAAGAGTGATTTTATTTCTTTGTGTGAATTAGATGATATTCCATGAAAAACTGTTAGTTAAATAGTTACTATACTCAGGTGGATGCTGGTCTTTCTACTTCAAATTCACCCTACTCTACCTTTCCTTTCACTATCTTGTTTAAATCTCTCACTAGATAGTGCACTTCTCCTAAATCGCACCAACAAAGCTATTAATATAAATCTATAAATAAAATGGCGAGTATTAATTGGGTGGTAACATTTGCTTGGTAATATTTCATAGCAGTGACATGTCTCCGTGAGTGAGTGGTTCGGGGAGGCCTAACTACAGGTCTGTGAGGAGCTGGCACAAGGCCAGAGGGGGACCGAAATACTCCAGAACGTTCCGTAACCCCGCTCTAGGTTCGCATGTTGTACACGTTATTAAACATTAGTGGCCCGGCTCATATTGGTATGCTACCATAACCGTGTTTATAAAATGCAGCCTGAGAACTCCGAAAATACCAGCCAAAGTGAATCTTATTTGTTAATATTGGTGCAATGTATACCGCAATTTTCTGAAGAATGGACATATCTGACGGATAGGAAAAGTTACCGGAACTACTTTCATGTCAGACCCGTTTCGGTGGTCGAATGGTCTAAGGCGGTGGTTCTCAAACTCTGTTTGGATTGTACCTATTGGCCGTGACTACAAGTCTACTGTACCTCCACGATAACATTTCCCCAAATGACAGGGCAGATGCCAGGTAGTCAAAGGAGAACACTTCCCCAAATGACAGGGCAGATTCCAGGTAGTCAAAGGAGAATACTTCCCCAAATGACAGGGCAGATGCCAGGTAGTCAAAGGAGAACATTTCCCCAAATGACAAGGCAGATGCCAGGTAGTCAAAGGAGAACACTTCCCCAAATGACAGGGTAGATGTCATGTCGCCTCGAAAATCCCCGCCACGTTTTGTTCTATTGTCATTTTGCCCATTTTGTGTTGAGAGATGCTCGCGTGACACGGTTTGAGAACCACTGGTCTGAGGCAAGAGTCGGCAACTGTTGAGCTCGCGGCAATGTTCACTCGATCACGTGACGAAACCACATCTTCATTAGAAGTCTGTCTCTGAGTCTTCCGAGCTCTCGAATGTATCCAGCACTTTCATAACCTTGACCGGCTATAATCGATAATGGTATATGAGAATTAAATAATTTAATATAAAATGTATATTTTATTCGGACAGTATTTTTTCTACTAAATACGGTGACACAAGTCTTTGAGGAAAGGTTCAATTTAAGGAATAAATACAATATATATAGATCCAGGTAGAGAGGAGAAGCAAAGTGTGATCTTTAGTAAGTTCCGTGAGTCGATCGGAGTAAAAATAAGGTTTCCTACCTCTGGTCTAACGCCTCATTTTCGAATCCCGGGTGAGTGTACTGAGAGGTGGTTTTATTCTAAACTCTTTTCCCACTTCTTCATGAAAATCCGGGTACATTTACTCTAAAATCCTACCTTCCTCACCCCTAATTCATGTATGCATGACACCCAAACGGTGACTGAAACTCGGAGAACAGAAACATTCTAAATTACATACTTTTATAAAAACCAATCGTATTATATTTTTTACGTAATAAAACACACATGACTATAAAGTTCCATGTGCAGATTTGTACAAATTGTTGTCGACTGATTTATTAGTTGGGTTTTTTCCACTAAGAATATTCTGTTTACCGCTGTCTGGACTGTTGTTTACCGCTCGCCAAGGAGCAGGCTATTGTCTGTGTAAAACATGTCCTGTTTCTCAGATTATCCTCGGGAGGATGATATTGTTTCGTAAATAATATATCTTAATTGGCTTGTTCCGCTTCAACACGCAACTTATCATTGCGGATATTTACGAACAAGCAGTTGTTTATCTGGCTTGTACCTCAGTGTGTACCTGAGCCTTGATAAACAAGACCTGTCTCACAGTTGTTTATCTGGCTTGTACATCAGTGTGTACCTGAGCTTTGATAAACAATACCTGTCTCACAGTTGTTTACTGAACTTGTACCTCAGTGTGTAGCTGAGCCTTGATAAACAAGACCTGTCTCACAGTTGTTTATCTGGCTTGTACCTCAGCGTGTACCTGAGCCTTGATAAACAATACCTGTCTCACAGTTGTTTACTGAACTTGTACCTCAGCGTGTACCTGATCCTTGGTAAACAAGACCTGTCTCACAGTTGTTTATCTGGCTTGTACCTCAGTGTGTACCTGAGCCTTGATAAACAAGACCCGTCTCACAGTTGTTTATCTGGCTTGTACCTCAGCGTGTACCTGATCCTTGGTAAACAAGACCTGTCTCACAGTTGTTTATCTGGCTTGTACCTCAGTGTGTACCTGAGCCTTGATAAACAAGACCCGTCTCACAGTTGTTTATCTGGCTTGTACCTCAGCGTGTACCTGATCCTTGGTAAACAAGACCTGTCTCACAGTTGTTTATCTGGCTTGTACCTCAGTGTGTACCTGAGCCTTGATAAACAAGACCCGTCTCACAGTTGTTTATCTGGCTTGTACCTCAGCGTGTACCTGATCCTTGGTAAACAAGACCTGTCTCACAGTTGTTTATCTGGCTTGTACCTCAGTGTGTACCTGAGCCTTGATAAACAAGACCCGTCTCACAGTTGTTTATCTGGCTTGTACCTCAGCGTGTACCTGATCCTTGGTAAACAAGACCTGTCTCACAGTTGTTTATCTGGCTTGTACCTCAGTGTGTACCTGAGCCTTGATAAACAAGACCCGTCTCACAGTTGTTTATCTGGCTTGTACCTCAGCGTGTACCTGATCCTTGGTAAACAAGACCTGTCTCACAGTTGTTTATCTGGCTTGTACCTCAGTGTGTACCTGAGCCTTGATAAACAAGACCCGTCTCACAGTTGTTTATCTGGCTTGTACCTCAGCGTGTACCTGATCCTTGGTAAACAAGACCTGTCTCACAGTTGTTTATCTGGCTTGTACCTCAGTGTGTACCTGAGCCTTGATAAACAAGACCCGTCTCACAGTTGTTTATCTGGCTTGTACCTCAGCGTGTACCTGATCCTTGATAAACAATACCTGTATCACAGTTGTTTACTGAACTTGTACCTCAGTGTGTACCTGAGCCTTGATAAACAAGACCCGTCTCACAGTTGTTTACCTGGCTTGTACCTCAGCGTGTACCTGATCCTTGGTAAACAAGACCTGTCTCACAGTTGTTTATCTGGCTTGTACCTCATTGTGTACCTGAGCCTTGATAAACAATACCTGTCTCACAGTTGTTTACTGAACTTGTACCTCAGTGTGTACCTGAGCCTTGATAAACAAGACCTGTCTCACAGTTGTTTATCTGGATTGTACCTCAATGTGTATCTGAACCTTAATAAACAATACCTGTCTCACAGTTGTTTATCTGGATTGTACCTCAATGTGTATCTGAACCTTAATAAACAAGACCTGTATCACAGTTGTTTATCTGGATTGTACCTCAATGTGTATCTGAACCTTAATAAACAATACCTGTCTCACAGTTGTTTACTGAACTTTGATTACCAAACCCTTCCTTCACCTCTGACAAGACGTGTATTAATCACAACTTGTGAATGTGTGGAATGCCAGGCCTCCACCGTGGTTCGGATCCCACGTTAAACTGTAGGTCCTCCATTTCATCTCACAATCACCCTACCATTGCACATTAGCGTAAGTGCGTATAACCCGAACGGGTAGTAAGACGTGGTGATAATAATAATAATAATAATAATAATTTACTGAACTTGTACCTCAGTGTGTACCTGATCCTTTTATAAACAAGTCCTGTCTCACAGTTTAATCCAGGTCCCTGCTAGATGAGTAGCAATAAGAAGGAAATTACCAAATTATCTTTGTTCCTGCTCCGACTCGACCTAGGACATAAATGAGACAATTACCTTTCCACGATGAATCAGAGGAGTATCCCCTGTATGTAGGCAACCGTGTGGTGTATCAACCGACCAACTCGAGTTGTGTGAATACTGGCCTGGGATGACTGGAACTAACAGAGTTAGTTCAATCAGTTCTACACCAATCCTAGATAGTGCTGCGACACTACTAAAGTGCAGGTGAAGTTGTTACTGGCCATTTTCCTGGCACTTCGGCATTTTGGTGTAAAGTGCTTCAAGTGTCCGGCGGTGTCTCTGATTGATCCAGAGGACTGTTGTTAACCTCTGCACTTGGAGAGCACTTGGTTTATATAGCGAGGGAGGGGTAATTACAGTTCTCTTACTGTCACTTGGTCTATATAGCGAGGGAGGGGTAGTTACAGTTCTTCTTACTGTCACTTGGTCTATATAGCGAGGGAGGGGTACTTACAGTTCTCTTACTGTCACTTGGTCTATATAGTGAGGGAGGGGTACTTACAGTTCTCTTACTGTCACTTGGTCTATATAGTGAGGGAGGGGTAATTACAGTTCTCTTACTGTCATGACGACAGTTTGTGTGGAGGAAAGCAACCCGGAATTAAGGTAAAGCCTGATAACGTTTATTGGCCTACAGTACATTTAGAAAGAACTTGTATTGATCCTAATATAAAACAAAATACTATCATAAAGTAATTTTCAGCACATTAGACAGCAAATTTAACAGTAATTCTTAAGAATATATTTATACTCTATAATGTGAGTTTTTTTGGTCCCAAATAAACGTTAAAATAAATTACTAAGAATATCTTAACCTGACCAGTGCAACGACGAGATGTCCTGTTTCCTAACAGGAAGATAATAAGACATTAGAGAGTTGGTTGTTGACGTCACTGGCTGCCGGGACTAGATTAATGTGACCAGGATTCGAACCAAATGCTTGCGAGTTGTTTGAGAGTGCTCCATTAAACTGGTCAGGACTTGCGATTAAAATATGTAATTACGGTTTACTGCTTTTCGCTCAAACCGACACGTACTGTACATAAAGGTTGCTATTTTGTTTTTAAATATGAGGGTTTATTTTAGTTTTCTCGCCATAAAATAACAATTATATAGTTTCATAATAATAACCTAAACATCACCAGAAATTACATAGTAGTTCGTTTTTCCCCTCAAAAGTTTATCAGTGTTGACGTCAATGTGAATATTTTCTCATTTGGTCGGTAGATGTCACCAGCATCGTTGAGTGCATGTAGTTCAATGTTTGGCTGATAGAGAGCAGTGCTGTGGTACAAAGTCGCTAGAACCAAATATCTACGCAGTGGTAATGGTTACTCATAGTACCTGCGCAAAGGCATGGACTTTAGCCCATAATTGACAACATCTGATTAGAGGTCATCATTAGCAACATCTGATTTGAGGTCATCATTAGCAACATCTGATTTGAGGTCATCATTAGCAACATCTGATTTGAGGTCATCATTAGCAACATCTGATTTGAGGCGAAAATGCATACATTTTCTATTGCAGAATTTTTAACGTGTGTTGAATCAATTTAAAACCATATTTATACCATTGTTACTCCATCGTGACCCCTCGGAAAGAGCGAGTATTGTGATCGTAAGAAATATAGAGAGATTATGATGGATGTGCCTTGAACCCGAAAAGGTTTTTTTTGGTGCAAATCCATATATCTGTCATTGGGACAAACTAACACCATATATCTGTCACTGGGTCAAACTAACACCATATATCTGTCACTGGGACAAACTAACACCATATATCTCACTGGGACAAACTAACACCATATATCTGTCACTGGGACAAACTAACACCATATATCTGTCACTGGGACACACTAACACCATATATCTGTCACTGGGACACACTAACACCATATATCTGTCACTGGGACACACTAACACCATATATCTGTCACTGGGACACACTAACACCATATATCTGTCACTGGTACACTCTAACACCATATATATGTCACTGGGACACATTAACACCATATATCTGTCACTGGGACACAGATTAATACCATCTCAATTATTGAGCCATATCTAGGGTTTTAATAAGTCTCCCCAGAGGAGTTTTTGGACCTACATATCTAAACCTAAAATTAAGGGTAGTTTACTTTAAGGTTGAGAAGAGAATGGATTGATTTTATCACATTCGTTTCTAACAATTTTGATTAAAATTTGTGTCTAGACACTGTTTTATATTATAAACAAAATAGTGGAACTCATTTCGCCATGTAAATGACATTGAGAGCACTTTACATACAGATATATCTCCGTAACTATTTGAGATATATGAAATAACTTATTATTCAAAAGTTGTAGGCCTCTTAAAGATTAACAGACTTTATTTTAAAGAATATTTTATGAGTTACAGGTGTTTTCATATGTGTACTCGTATTAATAGAGAATTGGAAACTGGGAAGTTGAGAATGCACATAACCAATACTGTGTTTCTGTAACAGTGTTTATTATTTAGTTTTACATATCCTACGAGCTATAAGTATATTTTAGATAATGTAGCGAGAATGTGCGCTGCACCATATATTAATGTAGCAATATTCAAGGAAAAAAACTATATTAATTTTTGAAAAATATAAACGATGAAATTTACAAATTACGATTTAAAATCTTAATCATCTATTAATTCTGCGTTATTTTTGACTCTGAGTGATTGTGGAAAGAAGATGTAAAAACCACAGTAAAGTACGCTTTAATGCACCAGACGGGGATTTTAATATCAACTTTCAATGTGAGACGTGTGGCCTAAACCTCTCGTCCACCGATGCAAGTTTGATGTTCCTAGAATGAAGGCAGGTTAAGTCACTGCTACGCATGGGCAGTAAATTAAAAAATATCGACGTCTCCATAGATACTGTAACATCATTGTCTCCCAAACATCACTACTGTAACATCATTGTCTTCCAAACATCTCTACTGTAACATCATTGTCTCTCAAACATCGCTACTGTAACATCATTGTCTCCCAAACATCGCTACTGTAACATCATTGTCTCCCAAACATCGCTACTGTAACATCATTGTCTCCAAAACTCCGATGCTACAGAAAAAAACAACACATTTTTATAGTAAAAATATAAGTTTTTTTTTTAAAAACAATTTAAATAATCTGACGCTGATCTTGAACGATAAAGTATGACACAGCACAGTAAAATATATAATATGTGGTCAATGTGATACAATAATATACATTCCGTACAATGACATGTGATCATCTTCCTGGACCTCATGGTGTAATATTAACGAGAATGTATGTCCAAAGAGAATAAGTAACCAGCCAACTGTATCTGTTGTGGCTGTTGTTAGATAATTACAGGACCCTTGGTTATTCCCTGAGGGCGCACTCGCAAGGTATGTGCGTTATTGTTTGTTCCGGGGCTCCACAGTAACGTTGTGACCCTTTGGTCACTCCCCACTTGTCAAACTTTGCTCTAGTTCTTGCATGACAGGTTCTAGTTCTGTTTAGGCGACTCCTTATTTTCCTAGGTAATTGCCCACCTGGAAGGGGTCTGGTTGGATGTAACTGGTCTCCATTGTTCATTAATGCTGAAGGAGTGTGGGATGTCTGTCATCACATATTGTTCTTGTAGACTTGAGCCACGCGTGGGGTAAAGAGTCCAGTATTTTATGTATTGTTGATTCTCTTGGAGCCAATAGACAGCTTATCTCTTCCCATTCACGGATTGTCGCTTGTACTGAAGTGACTGATATACATTTTTAATAAATTAGTCTATCTGTAAAATAAGCAAAGTAATTAAAAGTTTTCAGTTCACCAATAATAACGATCACTAACTGTCGTAAACTGATTATGAATGTAAATAGTATACAAACACGTGATCATCGTAGCGTTGGCCGCAGGTCATAGCACTAAAATATTGATTTGAAGCTTTCATTGGTCATATTTTGTCCGCCATGTCAATCCTTGCGCAGGAAGATTTAGAGGGGGACTGACGTCATCGTCTATGGCTTGGGTCCAAGTCCATGCATCGTATAGTTGTGGCCTTGACGTCACGCTTTTTACAAGGGTGAACTTATAGGAGCTTGATGTCCGAGGTATATGACTAGTCGCTGCTAGGTGCTGGAAACGAAGAAATGATCCAAGTTGTAAGCTCTAGTCCGGAGCTTGAGGGCAAACTAGCAGTTTGTCTTGGAGCTTGTTTTGTCCTAAGAAGCGCCTAGGGTGGATTATAATGAACAAGAGTTCAATACTCGCCCAACTCTACCTTGTGGAAACTCAGGAAGGGGGACTTGATGTAAGCTACAAGCTGGCCCTAGCACACGCTCTTAAATATAACATGATGTGAAGTAACAAGTTGTAATGGATACGATAGTCACATGCCTTCTCCAGGTAGCTCACTGGTATATATGAAGGTGGTTAGAGTGGCTACCCAGGCCTCAGACTGCTTGGAGAGCACCAATTACTGTCACTTTGTCTCAAGTCTCACAGTCTCTGCCTTCTTGGAGAGCACCAATTACTGTCACTCTGTCTCAAGTCTCACAGAGCACCAATTACTGTCACTTTGTTTCAAGTCTCACAGTCTCTGCCTTCTTAGAGAGCACCAATTACTGTCACTTTGTCTCAAGTCTCACAGTCTCTGCCTTCTTAGAGAGCACCAATTACTGTCACTTTGTCTCAAGTCTTACAGTCTCTGCCTTCTTGAAGAGCACCAATTACTGTCACTTTATCTCACAATCTATGTTCATAGTAACAGTTTACAAGTCACATGTTCCCATGCTATTAACAACACAACCACATATTCAACATGCGTGCACAATATTGCTATTTAAAAAAAACTATGATCGTATCTTGGTATCTCATATCAACTCATAAACATATTAAAAAACTAACAAAATATACAAACGTAACTTCCCTTTTCCCGGTGTACGATATTTCACCTAACCACTTTACTACCGTGTGTCGTTACATAGTCTGGGTGGACCTCGAGCGGTGAGGGGTTTGAATCCCGGAGGATTAAGTGGGTCGTGGGACTGAATTATACAGAGATGTTCTTAAGTAGCTTATATTTGTTGTGGGCTGAAAATACTGTACTACCTGTGGCGCTGGAACTTTTGCGATACTGTAGGTCCGAGTTCGACCCCACGCAGCGTAACGGTGAGATAGCGATTTATCTATCCAATGTCTTCTTAGATGGGTTTTAGCTGTCTCTCTCGCTCTATCTATCTTATGGCTTATCTTTAACTTGGGTGAAGCTCCGCCGGCCCCTATTCTCAATCAATAAACGAGGGAAACTCGCTGATCCAGGTTATTCTCATCAAGCAAGCAAGGTCCATCGGTCGCGTGATGCTCGCTTGTCAACAGGATATAACATACTCAGCAGGATGGTAACCCTTCACTACTTCACTTCCGGTACGATGAACAGGAGTGGAGTTTCATCTTGCCAGAATAAACTTAGGTTAATGTCACATGAAAACGGTGGAGTTGCGTCAGACGCTCCTATAGAGTCTGTTGACTGGTTGGTTCAACAATGTTTTAAGGGAAGGAGCATCGAATTCTTTCATACTGGACACGTCCAATCCAATTCAAGACTGGTCTTAACTCAGCCGGTTGAATTTCTGTCAGTCTTTACTACTGTTTCGTTTCGGAGGTTTAAACACGTTTTTAATAAATAGATATTGAAAAGCTTATTATTTTGGTCAGAGACCTTAGCGAAATAAATTATGTAAAACATCACAAACATCGAAATAAAGATAGTATTGGTAGTAAATAAGATAAATCAAGAAACTGATGGTTGAAAGAACCGAACGTATGTATTCCTAAATTAATAGGATGGAACCCGCCTCGGTGGCTTAGTTGGCTAACGCGCTAGTCGTGTTGAGATCGACCGCCGAGGACGGGGAGATCGAGGTTCGAATCTCAGTCGGGTGAACTGGGGGTGGTTCTTCCTAAATGGTTTTCCACTCTCTCTCTCTCCACGCAAATGCGGGTTCACTTCCTATAAATTCAACCCTCCCATTTCCTAATCCATTAGCGTAATTAGTACTTAAGCGTATAACCCGGACGGATAATAAGACGCGGTGCTAAATAATATTATTATTATAATAATAGGGTGGACCCATAGTTTTTTCTGTTTTTTTTCTCTTAATTTTTTACGGATAATCCTACGAAGAGTAATGGGCGTAACAACATCTACCACATCCCTCTTGTACAAAGCTAGTCCATTGAATAACATAATTGTACTTGACTCGACTGGACAGGACTGAACTTGACTCGACTGGACAGGACTGAACTTGACTCGATTGGACAGGACTGAACTTGGCTCGACTGGACAGGACTGAACTTGATTCGACTGGACAGGACTGAGCTTGACTCGATTGGACAGGACTGAGATTGACTCGATTGGACTGGTTTGATGTGAAATAAACGTGCAACAAATACCGAATAAGATATGCTTAAAAATAATATCCCTTCATGAATGATCAATATAAAATATTAATTACCAACTTGTATAATTACTTGTGTGTAAACTTTTGTCTCCAACAGAGTTATCTGACGCACGTCTGGATGTGTGGCGCCGTGAGATAGCCTAGGACGCAACCTCTCATACACAACAGTCACGAACGCTGCATAGCCCGACAGGCGCATGGAAACAATCTCATTATTAGGTTATATATTTCATCACTCACCCACATCATCACACTCTTTCGCCGAGATATACTTTTTCAAAATACAGGGTAACTTATTAATGACATTAATAACATAATTAAAAAAATGTTTTATTTAGTTCTTGTTGGACTCTGATTGTTTACAAGTTATAGTCAGCGTGTGAATTGGAGCAGTCAGCAACAATGCCCCCTTCACCCTCCCCAAGAGGAAGGGGGGAATATCTGGTAATGGTATCAGCCATAAAAGGGAAACACGAAGAAGCTTCGTGATGTTCTTATTCTAATTAAAAATAGGATAGTTGATTAGGGTTCGGTAAAACCAGTTTAAACTTTGCTGAGCGTGTTCTGGAGTGAATTGTGCTGATTAGAAACTTCCCCCTGACATTAATCAGATCCCGGCGGAGGAAGAGCAGGTTTCACCCCCATGAACTGCTCCTAGAGAGGCTGCTTGATTCATGTTGGAGCCACCAGGACAGGAACAAGTGATCTTATCGCGTGGCTGAGCAACCAAACTGACCCCTAGTTTAGTTGAATTATCTTCCCCTGAATGACGGCCGTGCGCTGTGCATAGTGGTCCTTGCCACAAACTATGTGGGGGGTGAAACTGTCCTTTGTTACCAGAGCTACGGGTGGCTCATAGAGCCGGTAAGGTCAGAGGTCACTTCCCTTGGTATCGCCACACTTCAGATAGTTCACCTCCTAAGATGGAGGAGATAACGCGAGTTGACGTCGGTATTTTAATACGTTTTATGGCAAAAATGTGTTTTCCTAAAATGAATCAAATATTGCTCCAGTAGATGTTTAGTTTAGTTTCCTACATTTGTTAATATCAACAATTATTGTTGAATACCTGTCGTGAGCACAGCGGACTCTGAACAGGAATTTCATAAATTAAGGAAAAATGACCTTTTTTAAATTACTTGATACCCAAAGCATATATTCAACAGCTGTTGATATCGCAATGTGTGGAAAATAAACTAGACATTTGAACTGGAGAAATATTTGATTAATTGTATCCTCAAATAATTGCTATAAAAACTGCTCAAATACTAGCCTTGGTTCGATTCCCTTACCACCCCCCAACCCAGCCCTTGACTAAAATATTATAACATAATATAGCATATTGTAGTTAGTTGAGCTCTTAAGGACGGCGCCTACCTGGTCGAATTCGAGGCTATATTATGAAGTGGACTGCATCTTAACTTGACGCACTCTACGAAATAGAAATAAAGAGAGGAGAAAATGGGTTGTTCATCCCGTGAAGCCTCTTGTTTATCTACTGATAACCCTTCCCCTCTTCTCCTAACGGATATACACACTCCAGTACATACGCCTGGGTAGAATTGATTTGCGTTTTAAAATATACTGTTTGTTATTTCCCCCACGGACATATTAAATCTACATCCCGATGAAGGAAGATTCCTACCGGCCATTTCCGTCAATAAACCAAACAGCCTCAGTGCAGATGATCTAAAAAAATATATATATATACATACATACAAAAAAAACTCCTGCAAGATAAAAACATAATGTTATGACAATGTAGGGCGGTTTTTAGATTTATTTACGATTTTATGTTATTTTTGTTTCTTTAAAACCGGCCGAATAGAACGTAACTACATTAATATGGGCAATCCTATCATGACGTCACAGGTAGTCAACACTTGCCGTAAAACGTTGCAGTTGGATGTTACGATAGCTGATCTTATTAATGTGAGCTCTTGCGTGACTGCATTTAGACTGGTTGGTATGATTTTGTTTTTAAATAATCTCTCCAGGCAATGTTCGTTCCTATTGAATTAAATTAACTTCATTTCCTTCCTCCTCCAGGACCATTCAAACACCCTCCAGAGTGGTGGATGCCATCAGACGAGACTCGGGCTCTGAGATAACTCTGCTGACCTGCTCTATGATGCTCTATACTTAGGTCCTAGATCCGGGCTCTGAGCTAACTCTGCTGACCTGTTCTATGATGCTCTATACTCAGGTCCTAGAGCCGGGCTCTGAGCTAACTCTGCTGACCTGTTCTATGATGCTCTATACTTAGGTCCTAGAGCCGGGCTCTGAGCTAACTCTGCTGACCTGCTCTATGATGCTCTATACTCAGGTCCTAGAGCCGGGCTCTGAGATAACTCTGCTGACCTGTTCTATGATGCTCTATACTCAGGTCCTAGAGCCGGGCTCTGAGATAACTCTGCTGACCTGTTCTATGATGCTCTAGGATGCTCTATACTCAGCTCCTAGAGCCGGGCTCTGAGCTAACTCTGCTGACCTGCTCTAGGATGCTCTATGATGCTCTATAATCAGGTCCTAGAGCCGGGCTCTAGCCTCGAGAAGGGGGGTTGAGAACAGCTCTGACAAAGATCAACTGGAACGCGAGAAGACATTTTGCCCGGAGCAATTCATTTCTTTTGTCCCTTTAATTTCACGGAGAATATATTGCTTTCTAGGAACTAACAAGAACTATTTCAATTTAGAACTGCACTTCACATGTCCTCGTGACTGAGGGACTAGCGCATCAATCCCACCTCATGTACCATTTAAAACAAAATAAATAATATCTGTTCACGTGTACCAATCATAACTTGTGAATGTGTGGAATGCCAGGTCTCCACCGTGGTTCGGATCCCACGTTAAACTGTAGGTCCTCCATTTCATCTCACAATCATAAGTGCGTACAACCCGAACGGGTAGTAAGACGCGGTGCTAATAATAATAATAATAATAATAATAATAATAATAATAATAATAATATCTGTTTATATCAATTTTGAACGGCGAGTCCGTTGCTCTGAACTATATCTGCTTGGAATCAGGAACATTTACAAACAAAATATTATCACAATGTTTGCCCTGAACCGTTAGTTTATAAACACTATTCTCTAAACCAGGGTAGTCCAAGGTTGCTCGTCCCAAGGGACAAATCTTCAGTAATTCTCACGGCGGACCCCAAGATGTGTTTTAGTAATCCCATCAACTAAATATAGGCCTACAAACAACCCTTGATAAACAATTAGTTTTTAATACTTGAATATAAATTGTAGTTTTGTTCGGTAGAATCTTTCAAATATCAATGAAAATAAAAGTGTTAATTAATCTCCCAAAAATATGTTATGAAATATACACGCACACGTTGACAAAACATCTTAGCACTGTAAATATAAATATATGTATATAAAGCCGTGCTGCCATAGTCCAGTTGATGTTTTACTCTTCTGAACGAGGGGAAAGAAAGAAAATCACGTGTTTTGTTGTGTTTTAATGGTGAACGTTGAGGCCTACAGTTTCCTGGTAAAGTTCAGGTCTTGTCATTCTATCCTTCTTTCAATGTGTAATTTAATACGTTCTGGCGCCATTTTACCTTTGAATATAGGACCATTTACCAATAGCTATGTAAGAATCAAATATCCAAAGCTATTATTTATGCTTTTTTAGTGAGGCTTACTCCATCTAGATATCATATTCTTAAAATTGAAAAATGACATCTGGACACGGGAATCGAACCCTGGACCTTTGGCTTAGTACGCCAATTCTCAAACCACTGAGCTATCCAGGAATCGTCCCGTGACCAGGGTCATTCTTCACCCATATTTTAAGGCAGAGCCTATGATGGACGTGCGGAAATCTCTTACAGTTATAATAATTGTACTACAAGTGGCAGCATTAAGCCAACTACCGAGTCGAAGGTGGCTGCGTTATTTTATAGCTCGTTATCTTATAAAATCACACATTTGTAGCCGACGATTGCCGCACGTCCATCATAGACTCTGCCTTAAAATATGGGTGAAGAAAGAATCTGGACATGAGACGATTCCTGGATAGCTCAGTGGTAAGAGCATTGGCGTACTAAGCTAAAGGTCCAATGGTTCGATTCCCGTGTCCAGGTGTCATTTTTCAACTTTCAGAATAGATATATATATATATATATATATACTTATTAATCAAATAAATATGTTATAAAATGCAATTATGAACCTTTTAAATAACTATATTTAATTCAAATTATCAACTATTTAACATCCACCGCTGAGGGCAACCCTTTGATTTACCTTGAGGATACTGCGAGAACCACATTTTCAGTGAGCGTGGACCGCGTTTGGCTCGCGGGCCCTCCAAGTTGGACAACACCGCTCTAAACAATTAAAGGTATCTTAGCTTGGTTGCGCCTGCCATTAAGAACGTAATTTATGGTCACACTCCTAAAAATATTCCAACTCAATCAGAAGCTCAACTTATTGGATAAGAGCTCTGTTTGGAAGAGCAGGAATCCCATACGGTCTACGCACATACATTAATTACACCAATGGGATAGGGGTGAGGAGGGTAGAATTTGAGGAAATATACCCGCATCTGCGTGAAATTAGAGTGGGAACCATCGACCACACGACCACCAATGCCGGTAATATTGAGAATGTTTTATTATATTATCAGTGCTAGTTTATATTTAATTGATAATGCCCATCAAAAAGTGACAGCTTCAGATAACATGGCTTGTACGAATAGATCTATATACAGGCTACAAATGTGGGTTTGTTTAGCGTTTGTAACTGTCTACAAAGTTAGTTGTGGGCCCTAATTGTACTCACAGAGGAGAGTGAGAGATATTTCAGTCAATAGCAATCGTTAGTGGCGGAAAACCGACGTTGCCAAGTTTACTTTCTAAACGTATGAAATAGAGTTGAGAAATGGCCTCTGGGCAGTGAACACGGACATCGAACCCCGTGCGACTCAGCTGTGAATTATATTTTATACAATCACTCTCAGTTCTCTTCCCTCTATATCTCTCAACAACTGTTGATATCTTCACGTGAAGGAAATTAACTGTTGATATCGCCACGTGGAGGGAATTAACTGTTGATATCGCCACGTGAAGGGAATTAACTGTTGATATCGCCACGTGAAGGGAATTAACTGTTGATATCACCACGTGAAGGGAATTAACTGTTGATATCACCACGTGAAGGGAATTAACTGTTGATATCGCCACTTGAAGGGAATTAACTGTTGATATCACAACGTGAAGGTAATTAACTGTTGATATCACCACGTGAAGGTAATTAACTGTTGATATCACCGCGTTGAAGGGAATTAACTGTTGATATCACCACGTGAAGGGAATTAACTGTTGATATCACCACGTGAAGGGAATTAACTGTTGATATCACAACGTGAAGGGAATTAACTGTTGATATCACCACAGTCAAACTCGCACTCCCTACCACAGTTCCTTTTACTAAGTGGTGTTTAGAAAGTGCGCGTAACCCTCTTAGGTGGCCGTGTGTTCTAACGCGCTACTCTCGCAGTGGTCTAGACTCCCGATGACGGGTAGATCGAGGTCCGATTCTCGACGAGGGTGGTATTTACAAAATTGTTTTACACTCTCATTCCATGCAAATGCGGGCACTTCTTTTTTATATAACCTCCCTAATCCCTGAAACCATTAGCGTAATTATAACATAATCGTATAAACCGGACGGGTAGTATAGACGCGGCGCTAAAAAAAAAAACCAAGGGCGCTTCCGACCTTTGTGTCCACCTTGTGATGTAAGACACGCGTTAGTTGATTACCTGTCCTCGGCAAGACTCGGGAATGTTCGGATGTCGTCGTACGAAGAGAGAACAGTTCTCTCTCTCTCTCTCTATTATTACGTTAGTATTCCGTGCTATTTAGCGGCCGGCCGCTTGCCTCGTGTCGCTCCGAACTTACTAGTGTTCTGTACGGTCCTTCCCTTCGACTATTGGAACACTGTCCAGTGCTCGCGTGTACTCTTGGGACACTGGGACACTGTCCAGTGCTCGTGAGTGACAACCCCCTCCCCCTATCCAACCCACGTCTGTCGATGGTAACATCGTCACTTATCAATGGTTGGTGATCAAACCATTAAATCAATCGATCAGGTGTTCACAAATCTTAAAATAGTAGTGAGCGTTATATCATATGATGGTGGTTATTTCCGCAACGCTTTTTATTATATAATTTTTGGTCACGTGTTTATATAATATAATCGTATAATATAATTATTTATAAGCATAGAAATGATGGTTTAATAGCGTCTTGGTTTGAAGAGTGCTTCAATAATAATATACCAGTGAATCTCTCCATGTTTGTTAAGTAATCGCCTTTGTAAAATTGTCCGATTAAGTTCGAGTTTCTCCTCGACAAAAGTGATACGTCTGTTTTTATTATCCTACCGGATGTGAGAGAGAGAGGAAATGTGTGGCATTGTTTACTTCCTGTGAAGAACGCAGAGTGAGTGAAATAAATAAATAAATCAATACTTCATTAATAAATTTAAAAAAAAGCCTGTTTCCACAGAATCGTGGTAAAATCTCGTGTCGAAAGTGCGGGTAAGTTTTACAAATTTTTGCTCGATTACACGTATGAGCTTTAGTTTGTAAGTCGCGCGAAGCAGGAACAGATCATGATTGAAACGAGTGTTAATATCGTCTCCAATTATCTTCCTCTGACGTGAAGTGTCCAATTAATTCCCTCCCTCCCTGCTACTTTTACTATCCACTGATTTCCTTATTAACTGACAAACCTGACAGCTAGAATAGTCACTAGAGCTGCTTTCACGTGTTCATACGCCAAGTAATGTGATCTGCAGCTGTCACTCTTTATAGGTATTATTAATAGCTATAAAATAACTCCAAAATACAGAGTAATATACTATCAATGTTCACCGGAAACATATATGTTTGTATTTTATAAATGTTTCTGTCTCTCTCCAACGTTCATTAGTAAGAAAAATAAAGTACAACTGTTTAGTGTTAACAACCGGGTCCTATTAACCGGGCAGTAGTGATTCAAACATCCGTGATATGTCAACACGCAACACTTGACTGCCATTAATATTGGGTTAAAGATGAGAAAAATCAGAGAGTTTGTTTAGAGAAAATGTACCCACATTTGGGCCGAGAGAAATTGGTGGACCTCAATACGCCCGGTATTTTACGTGACCGGCAAGCCAAGTCATGTGAAACTGACTTCTTTGTCCTCATACCCACCGGTGCGGACAGTATTATCAGATGTGTTAAAATTCTGGTAACTTGGCTCTTTGCCCTCAACAAGCGGACAGAACTTCTAAACCCACCCCCCCCCCCAACTAGAAAAATAAATGGTCCGGTGCATCGCACAGATATTTTCTCTTTTTAATATTAAACTAGAGGCAGTTACTAAAAAACTCGTAAAATTTGTGAAACGAAATAATATACACTGTTATAGAAACATTGAGAAAAGAGAAGCCTCTCTGTCCACCAAAGAACATATAAAGCAATTCCATTTTCAAAAATTTGAATAAAAATATATATATATGTTGGTTTATAGCTCAAAATTATTGAACTAAAAAAAAATAGACACTGTTTCAAACAAAATAGTTCTATATTTAGTATTACTACTCTTTACAATGATGAGCTATTTCGTATCTCAAATATTTGCGGAGATATAATTTTTAAAAAATTGGCCATTTTTGCTTATGTAAAATGCCCTTAGTGTCATTTTCATGGAAAAATGAAAACGGCCAATTTGTTTGCAATGTTAAACAGTGTCTGGATACAAAATGATTTATAATCGTTTAAGCGGATTTTGAGAAAATAGATAGTTTTTTTTTTGCCCTTCAGTAAACTACCCTTAATTTGAGGGTTGGATACCTAATTCCAAAAACTTCTCGTAGGAAACTTATGAAAACACTAGGTACCTACCAAGTTCTAGCCCGATTGATAAAATGGTTTTTACGCTGGTCCTAGGTACAAACTACAGACGACATCACGAAAACAACTTTTTCGATTTCAAGGGGTCAGGAAACGTCAAAATCTTGAGTTTTTTTTATTTTTAGATCAAAATACTGTTCTTTCTGAGTGGTCGAGAAACAGTAAAAATCTGTTTCCAATTTAAATCACTCAAAAATAATTTTTAATTATACTATAATCACTAATAATTATTATAATTCGCATCAAAAATTCAAACAAAATTGTTTACAAGCTGACACATGAATGTACTTCAGTGCTTAAGTTAATTGTGTTACAACCCGCTTCAGTGGTCGAATGGTTTAAGGTGTCACTTTCGTGTTAGACTAGCCTGTATAGGACGGGGAGATCGGGGTTACAATTCCGGTCAGGTCTAATGAGGACGGTTTTTCCTCTTTGGTTTTCCACTCTCCTTCCACACAAATGCGGATAGATTACCTCTAAAGTGCTCCCTACTTCATTAGAGTAATTATCATGTATGCGTATAACCTAGGTGGGTAGTAAGACGCGGTGATAAGAACAATTGCCCTACAAATTACGTAATAAAACTGGCCCAATAACCTACACAGTTTTGAAATAAAATATCTTAGTCAGAAATTAAACTAAAATAATAATAATTATTATTATTTAATAAAATAACAAAACCACCACATATTTGTAAAAATGTGTTATATGGAGGGCAATTAAGATCCTGGATCTTTTCCTCCAACGTCCTTCCAGTTGAGATGTGAATGCGTGGTCAAGACCCATTTTTACACTCCGTATCGCGAGCTTATCAGAAGCCACTGAATGAACTGATAACAGTCACAACACTAATCTTTGTCCACGACCTTATTTTGTACCCTGTCTCAAGCTCACTCTTTCGTCCTAATCACAACTAACTTCGTCCTAATCACAACTAACTTCGTCCTAATCACAACTAACTTCGTCCTAATCGCAACTAACTTCGTCCCAATCACAACTAACTCGTCCTAATCGCAGCTAACTTCGTCCCAATCACAACTAACTTCGTCCTAATCACAACTAACTTCGCCCTTATCAAAACTAACTTCGTCCTAATCACAACTAACTTCGCCCTAATCACAACTAACCTCGTCCTAATCACAACTAACGTCGTCCCAATCACAACTCGTCCTAATCACAGCTAACTTCGTCCTAATCACAGCTAACTTCGTCCCAATCACAAGTAACTTCGCCCTTATCACAACTAACTTCGTCCTAATCACAACTAACCTCGTCCTAATCACAACTAACGTCGTCCCAATCACAACTAACTTCGTCCCAATCACAACTCGTCCTAATCACAGCTAACTTCGTCCCAATCACAACTAACTTCGCCCTTATCACAACTAACTTCGTCCTAATCACAACTAACTTCGCCCTAATCACAACTAACCTCGTCCTAATCACAACTAACGGCTGGTTTTATAACAGTAAACTACCTACCATGAGAACTACTTCATTTATAAAACTAAAAATTAAATTAAACTGTTTTTTACTTGGTGAAATAGTGTTTTATCCTTCATGAGACTCACCAAGGTGGTTGCGGTTCAATTCCGACCAACGGCATTTGATAACTTTTCCTCCTTGCCTTATTAGACTATTAGTAACGTTGCTAGATCTATTTTCATGTATTCATACGTCAAGTCGTGTGATCTGCAACTGTTACATTTAATACCTGTAAAACAACACAAATGAAAGAGTATAATATTATTAAGGTTGACCGGAAAGAGAAATCTTTATGGTTAGTCTACTAAAAGGCACTTCCTATGAAAATTGGTGTGTACATATCTTCTTTCAAGGCGAATGTTGGCGCAATTCATCCAAATTTACCTTGTCGTGCTGCATTAGATTGAAAATATTCAACTGAAATAAGTGCCTTTCTCCTCTATTAGACAATAACTGAGGTATTTGGTACACTCTGTTAAATAGGAGTCCCTTAAGAAAACTCGCAGTCTAATTGCCAACGTTAGGGAGGCTGTTTACGCGCTCCTGTTGGCGCACGTCTAGCGCGTAGTTGCGGATCACGTACGCGCACGTCACGTCCGCTATTGATTGTTACCTGTGTGACTGGTTCATCCCTCTATCCATGCGTGGAGTGACAGTCTAGAACGCGAGGTCACGCAATTCAACCTCTCCGGGAGGGTTGACAGGAAGATGTACACTGCTGGGAACGTGGACAAGGCGTTAGACTCGTCCTGTCTGGCTGCACAGAAATGTTCCATACTCTTACTCCACGCAATTTTACCTATCTCATCCAAATTCCGGTATTGTAATTGTGAAGCTATTTCGGATGAGTGGTTAGACTAGGACGACAGCAAAATACTAGATGTTAGAGTACTTTCCTTGAGCTGCCTTTTCTCTGAATTATCCCTTTGAGCTGCCATCCCACTGTAATTACCCCTGACTGTATTTACAGGTTCAATCAACTTATTCCATTCCTTGGCGTGGCGAGAGTTGGTCGTGTTTTCATGAGAGCTCCCAACTCTTCAAACATTCCATGTTAATTCTATAAACCTAAACAAGCGCTTCAGTCAAATGGCTGAGCTGTGTCTCCAACAGCTCAGTGTATCATAGTCAGGGACAACAGAGCATTGGGTCTGACAGTTGAGCTGTGTCTCCAACAGCTCAGGGGATCATAGTCAGGGACAAAGAGCATTGGGTCTGACAGTTGAGCTGTGTCTCCAACAGCTCAGGGGATCATAGTCAGGGACAACAGAGCATTGGGTCTGACATTTGAGCTGTGTCTCCAACAGCTCAGGGGATCATAGTCAGGGACAACAGAGCATTGGGTCTGACAGTTGAGCTGTGTCTCTCAACAGCTCAGGGGATCATAGCCAGGGACAACAGAGCATTGGGTCTGACAGTTGAGCTGTGTCTCCAACAGCTCAGTGGATCATAGCCAGGGACAACAGAGCATTGGGTCTGACAGTTGAGCTGTGTCTCCCCAACAGCTCAGTGGATCATAGTCAGGGATAACAGAGCATTGGGTCTGACAGTTGAGCTGTGTCTCCCCAACAGCTCAGGGGATCATAGTCAGGGACAACAGAGCATTGGGTCTGACAGTTGAGCTGTGTCTCCAACAGCTCAGGGGATCATATCAGGGACAACAGAGCATTGGGTCTGACAGTTGAGCTGTGTCTCCAACAGCTCAGTGGATCATAGTCAGGGACAACAGAGCATTGGGGTCGCTAGTTCGTGTCCAGGATAAGGAACTTAGATGATAAAAAGTCCCACAAGACATTTTTAGAAATAAACCCAAACATTTGGGGAAATATTAAACCACACAATTTTAATTGCAAATATAGGTTGTTAGATGACAAACACAATTTCAATGATGGGGAGATCGGGGTTCCAATCACGGTCGTGCACTGAGGGGGAGTTTTTCCTAAATGGTTTTTCGCGCAAATGCAGAAACACTTAATCTAAATTCAACCTTCCTCATTTCTAACACATTAGTGTAACTAGCATATGTGCGTACAAGCCAAGCGGGTAGTAAGACGCGTGGTGTAATAAGGCTGTTAATATTCCTAGGTGTGTTCTCAAGGTCATATAGCGGTGTGTACTCGGTGTCAGGTTGGTGGTGCACCAACAGCGACTGTAGCTATATACAGGAGGAGAAGATAAGGCGGACAAACAAACGTGCGGTACGGAGTAATCAGACAGAAACAACCGCAGGGACAGCTAGCAACCAATCTTACTATCCCTGTAGGAAGTACAGGACATTACTAGCAGCTTGTAAGCACAATAATCCTCTAACTATCTCTGTAGGAAGTACAGGACATTACTAGCAGCTGTAAGCACAATAATACTCTAACTATCTCTGTAGGAAGTACAGGACATTACTAGCAGCTGTAAGCACAATAATCCTCTATTTTATAGTCATGAATAAGTGGTATGATTTATGTCCGCTCTAAAATAAACCAGAATCTAAACACACATCTATAAAAAGTGCCGGTACTTTTTCTGAAAGAACAGACACTCGAGAGGGATTATTTTCAAAATAACTCTTTAACAATCCATCTTGCAATAATTTAGAGAGAAGAAGCCAGGGAACAAAATATGAATGAGTCAAAACTGGAAAATAATAAGATGGACTCCAGATCTATGTTTTATCTGCTAGAAGCGTACACTAGCTTAGCATTATTAGCTTAGCCTTTTCCCTTGATATTTGGCTTTATTCAACCTTCATAGACGGGTTTCCTGATTCAAATGAAAACATGGACACTTAACCCGAGGGAGTTGACACAAATTACATTCGCTTCAAAACGCTTCCAATTATTTGTATTGAATTCTATACGTGTATATTATTCTTTGGCAAATTAACTACTAGTAGTTCTGTGAACAGTAGACCTCGCTCCCTCCATGTTGTATAGTTATATATTCTCCCGTTTGTTTATAAACAGATGTTACATATTAAAATCTTGTTCACAGTTCGTCTCTTCGTTATTGAAACACATTCATGTATGCCAGTATCTACCAAATTACCACTCACCTTTACCAAGCATAAAATATGTTTTGGTATTTGTAAGTGTGGCGAACAAATACATGCACATTTTGTCGTCTTTCACGAACATTTCCTTTCTTCTGTCACAGTTTTGCTTAGATTACCGATAAAGGTTGATTAAGGTGGAAACGACCGTTTATACTCTACACAGTAGCAGTTTAATGCCTATAAGGGAGAGGAGGGAGGTACGTAGGTCGAGCAAACAACCCCAAAAGGTTGCGTGACTATCGAAGGTTTGGGAACCTGTTCTAGAACAAATACTCAACATTACAAGATTAAAAACAAATTCATAAAAGGGAGGGGAATGTGCTTCTTTTTACAATTTAATGAGTCAAAAAAAAGCTCATGTATTTTAGAATGAGCTATTAAGTTGGACGCCTTGGTCGGCGAGAAAGTATAATTCTCTGTCAGGCCTCACGGTCTGTGTCGTTTTCTGGAACTACTTCTATATTTTGTCCAAGCTTATACCCCCTTTCGGCCTTGGCCTACAAACACTCTTTGCCATATCAATGAGAAAGAGGGTAAAGGAAATTATGAAACTTCTATCTCAGGTAAAGAGGAAAGTTCGCCGCTAGTTTCTGTTGTGAGTCTATCTGAAGATGACTGTTTGTTAGAGGGAGGCTAAATCTAGAGCTCTTTTCATCAAGACTAGTCTCATAGCTCCGCTAATAAGATCAAACAGCCTCTAAAAATGAGCTCTTGTCACAGTTTCAAGCAATATTTTCTTTGAGTAGAACTCAAACTATAATTTTGGTAATTGGAAATAGTTCTGTTGGAATCTCTCGACTTTATTTTGGCGGGAAACTTATGATGAAATAACGCATCGTAGAATTAAATGTTGAGTCAGATCTGAACGTCCGCGCGGCCATTTCTCGCTTACCAAGGCGGCACCCTTAGCGGGAATTAGAAAATAACTCGTCTTATCACAGTCTATTTAGGATTACAATTCTATATACAGTGGAAATGTTAAGGTGAGCCAAATCTCCCCCCCCCCCGTCCAGAAATAATCACGAGTAAATTGTGAAACAATGTATCAATGTATTATTTTTGAAAAAAGGTTGGTATATATTTTGAAATCGAATTAAAAACACCCTTGAAGTAATAATTGAACAACCCATTTGGTGGCAGCATGTTCTAACGCGCTACTCTCGCAGTAGACTAGACTGCCGCTGACGGGGAGATCGAGGTTCGAACCTAGGTCAGGTGTACTGAGGGTGTTTTTCAAAAATTGTTTTCCACTCTCCCTCTAAGCAAGTGTGGGTACATTTAACATAAATATAGCCTCCCTAATGCCTAAAACTATTAACGTAATTATTATACTAACCGAACGGGTAGTAAGATGCGGTGCTAAACATAAATTGAACAGAGTACAACAGAGTAGAACAGTAGTTCTTAATGCAGTTCTCTAGGCAGTGCTATATATGTTGTACGTCACGAACATCAGTTCTCCTCAAATAACCATATTTACAATTATGTACATATAATGAGGTAGAAACTCGTGCATATATTATAAGCTAATTAAAAAGTACAATAAAATATCACTTTTGAATCAGTTACAGATCAATAAATGTTAAGTCAAAGCTCCACTTGGGGGGTGAGGAAAGCAATGGGTGCTGCTGATCTCTGTCAGTGAGATCGCATGTGCCTGATAAACAAACACTTGAACCTTTACGAGCGATCGTAAACCTGAAGGAGGTGAGAGGGATTCTAAATTCAAGTAAAGGAGGCTCGAATACATTCTAGAGTGAGTAGGGACTTCATCTAGGGTGATAATGTTGCTTTTACGGCGCCTTAAATATTCAAATAGCAGCGAGAGAAAATAATGTTCATGGCTCAAAGTCAGACAGTTTTATTAAAATTAGCCTACATGTTTTCGCTCTCTTTAGAGCACGTTGATTGGAAGCCGTGTGGAGCAGATTAATAATCTTATTTGACGAAAAGTTTATAAGACTGGTTTAAAAAGCTGACATTTTGTTTGACTGCAATCTATCGAGGGTATATTGTGGTCTTTAGGGCCACTAACTTGAAATCTACTCTCCCCACCCCGACCATTTGGGTAGTTCACCTGATTGATAACAGTCCAATTTTCATTAGAAGGGTTCTTTAGAACATATAGGCCTAAAAAACTACCGGTAATTTATTTGCGGCCAACATTGATAACATTGTACTATATTATTATTGTTATTTTATAGATAATGATAGCAGAATGTTTGAAAACAAGCTGTTTAGAAAGATATTTGGTCCTTAAAAGGATGAGTGGAGGAGGTAACATAATGATGAGTTACATACCCTGTATTCATCACAATATATTGTTAGGATAATTAAGTCTCGTAGACTACGGTGGGCAGGACATGTAGCACGAATGGGAGATTCTAGAACCGTGTTCAGGCTACTGACTGGCAAACCCAATGGGAAGAGTCCATTGGGAAGACCCAGACATAGCTGGGAAGATAATATTTAAATATACCTGAAAGAGATAGGGGTAATGAGGTGGACTGGCTAGAACTAGCTCAAGATAGAGATAGGGTGTAATGAGGTGGACTGGATAGAACTATCTCAAGATAAAGATAGGGTGTAATGAGGTGGACTGGATAGAACTAGCTCAAGATAGGGATAGGGTGTGATGAGGTGTAGTGGATAGAACTAGCTCAAGATAGAGATAGGGTGTAATGTAGGTGGACTGGATAGAACTAGCTCAAGATAGGGATAGAGTGTAATGAGGTGGACTGGATAGAACTAGCTCAAGATAGGGATAGAGTAAGTGTTGATAATAATATATCTAAAGTGTCGGCAGCAGATCACATGATTTGACGTATTAGATGAATCAGTTTCCTTTTTGTAAACAATTTGCTGGAAAATGTTATCTTGTTTTTTTCCGGGATTTACATATTACCCGTGTCAATGTTGGGATGAGGAAAGGACAATTTGGGAGAAGTGTACTTACATTTGCGTGTAGGGAGAGGGGGGACACATTTAAGAAAAAACCTCAGCACACCCTGCTAGTAATAGATCCCTGACCTCTTCAAAACAAACAATACTGGACTGACGCCTCTACCAGCATGTCCACTGATCCGATTAGAGTACATTAGTATTTGAAACGGGCCATCATTTGGAATTGAACCTAAGACTACGAAGACAGCCAGTCGCACGCTGTGAGTCACGTGCTGAGCGTACCGCACGTAATTAGCAGCACGTAGCAAGGCCATGCTCGCCTGATTACTGATTACCTTCACATGTTTACTAAGGTCTCAAACCGAGCAAGTGACAATTTGTAACACTACCAACCTCTTGTGGTTAGCGGTCAGCAAGTCAGCAATCAGAGTCTGGTACCAGGAATATACTGTTGTAACCCTAAAGTACCAGGAATATACTGTTGTAACCCTCAGGTACCAGGGATATACATTTGTAACCCTCAAGTACCAGTAATATACTGTTGTAACCCTCAGGTACCAGGAATATACTGTTGTAACCCTCAGGTACCAGGGATATACTGTTGTAACCCTCCGAAACAAATAAAATAAGTACTTTTTTCTTTTCTTAATCTCAGGTGTGTGCTTAGAACTCTTAAAACCAAGTTTCTCGAACACTCACAATCCTCCCAGAACACTCACAATGTTCCTAGAACACTCACCATGCTCCCAGAACACTCACAATGCTCCCAGAACACTCACAATGCTCCTAGAACACTCACCATGCTCCCAGAACACTCACAATGCTCCCAGAACACTCACAATGCTCCCAGAACACTCACAATGCTCCCAGAACACTCACTATACTCCCATAGTACTTACAGCTGTGTTTATAGCTAGAGCAATGTTCAATCCTTATAAAAGGACCGATGACCAATGTAAATATCGTCTTTATCTAGTTTAGAGCAATTATTGTTACATTCCAAACAAGACTTTCCAGATAGACAAGAGTTGTGTGTTAGCTCAGGGGGACCTGAAATATAAATAGTTGTTGATCCCATATTGATCTGACGTCTGCCAGACGCTTCCATGTCTTGGGAGTTGTTGAGTATTCGCGCAGTAATAGACAATGTCCCTGAGTGTGGAGCTCTGACACTAGGATAATAGTTTGATTTATTAGTTTGTTCGGGAGAGAGCGTCATCTGTTTGCCAACTTTTGGTTGGTTGTTCTTGAGGAGCATTCACTTGAACCTTAGCTGGGCTATGAGCACCTGGGACCTTAATCTGCCGTCTGATCTTGCAAGTACAACCTCAGGTAATCTACTGGTTCAGATTACAATAGCAGGGGCGAGGGTCGTTGCTATACCATACACGACTTACAAACTACTTAATAAATGACTCCACTCTTAACACCAAAACTGATACAAATACTGGACTTTTGAGAACCCTGAAAATATGTCTGGGTCTTTTCTGTCAATCTCCTGTGTCTGTCTTTCCTGCGTAAGTCTCGTGTGTCTTCCCTCTTTCTCCTGTGTCTGTTGAGTATTAAATGTCTGTATAACCTTCATTACATAATGGACGTGGCGTGCAAGATGGATGTTTTCCTCTGTCCACGTAATAGCATGTTGGTGATATAGGCCTACAATATTTCAAGGCCTCTCTATAGACTTGTTCAACATGTTGAGCTTAATACCGAGTCTATATGGACATGGGAGCTTGTTTTACTTCCATTCAAGCTTTATGTTCCTATTTCAGTGACTGCAGTGTTGTTATGATGGAGAAACATGCTAGACTCCTACCATAGACTCAGTGGTTAGTGGTGCTGACTACATGTTTGGAGGCCATATATCTATCCCTGAGTGGTTAGTGGGGCTGACTACATGTTTGGAGGTCATGGATCTATCCCTGAGTGTTCAGGAAGGATGACTACATGTTCAGAGGTCATGGATCTATCCCTGAGTGGTCAGATAGGCTGACTACATGTTCAGAGGTCATAGACATATCCCTGAGTGGTCAAGTAGGATGACTACATGTTCATAGGTCATGGATCTATTCCTGAGTGGTCAGGGAGGCTGACTACATGTTAAGAGGTCATGGATCTATCCCTGAGTGGTCAGGAAGGATGACTACATGTTCAGAGGTCATGGATCTATCCCTGAGTGGTCAGGAAGGATGACTACATGTTCATAGGTCATGAATCTATCCCTGAGTGGTCAGGGAGGCTGACTACATGTTCATAGGTCATGAATCTATCCCTGAGTGGTCAGGAAGGATGACTACATGTTCATAGGTCATGGATCTATCCCTGAGTGGTCAAGGAGGCTGACTACATGTTCATAGGTCATGGATCTATCCCTGAGTGGTCAGGGAGGCTGACTACATGTTAAGAGGTCATGGATCTATCCCTGAGTGGTCAGGAAGGATGACTACATGTTCAAAGGTCATGGATCTATCCCTGAGTGGTCAGGGAGGGTGACTACATGTTCATAGGTCATGAATCTATCCCTGAGTGGTCAGGGAGGCTGACTACATGTTCACAGGTCATGGACATATCCCTAAGTGGTCAGGGAGGCTGACTACATGTTCAGAGGTCATGGATCTATCCCTGAGTGGTCAGGGAGGATGACTACATGTTCATAGGTCATGGATCTATCCCTGAGTGGTCAGGGAGGCTGACTACATGTTAAGAGGTAATGGATCTATCCCTGAGTGGTCAGGAAGGATGACTACATGTTCAAAGGTCATGGATCTATCCCTGAGTGGTCAGGGAGGATGACTACATGTTCATAGGTCATGGATCTATCCCTGAGTGATCAGGGAGGCTGACTACATGCTCAGAGGTCATAGATCTATCCCTGAGTGGTCAGGAAGGATGACTACATGTTCAGAGGTCATGGATTTATCCCTGAATGGTCAAGTAGGATGACTACATGTTCATAGGTCATGGATCTATCCCTGAGTGATCAGGGAGACTGAATACATGTTCAGAAGTCATGGATCTATCCCTGAGTGGTCAGGAAGGATGACTACATGTTCAGAGGTTATAGATCACTGCTCACAATTTCAGAGTTAAAAGCAAATGGCCCCATTTTTTGGGTAAAAGAGGTAGAAAGTGTGTGCGGAGTGACGTATCATTTAAAATAAAAAATTCCCTTCCTACCACACGCCCGCACCGATAGGTTCGTTTCCACCTCGGTGGTGTCCAGTTCAGACCCCGTCTGTCTTCTTGGCTGCGTGTAATCTGATGAGTGTTCGTGAAACTGCCGTTTCGTGGCCAAACACGCGCGAGATTCCTCCGATAACAAACGCTGTTCGAGAGAGACAGATGCGGGGATATTCGTATCACGGCTGGTAATGAACTCAACGGAGCACACTTTCTGTAACGAGGAGGGGTATTTTTGGAACGGGCTACACTTTTTGTGGGGGGGAAGGTGATCAATACGACGATTTGAACTTTAAAGGTGAGTGACGGCCCAGGCAGGATGTCAGTCTCAAGGACGTGGGAGATGCTTCTGAGTCTATAGAGTCCCTGGTTCTAGCCCCGCCGGCATCATACTGACATTGGCAGTATCGTACTTATAGCTCTCACACTCACAGTCACACAACTACAGACACATGGCTCTGATGAGTCAACGCCAGTAGAACTGATATAAGTCCAGAGCTCTGCCAGCACGAGCTGAGCTCATAGCAGCGAACTAACAAAACCACTAATTATCGCCGGCAACTCACGTGATTTCAAGGTGGGTTTTATTTTAATTTTTTTCAACGTGTTATTTTTAAACAACTATTTGAGCTCATTTCTCTGAAGTTCGCCATGTTGGCAAACAATCAGGCCGCTTGGCGATGTTCTCTTGTTTCTGCCGCTCTTCTAAACAGTTAAAACCTGCGCTCGTGGTCATGCGGTCTTAGTGTCGAGTTCATTTGTTGTTGTTTGCGGGTGGCTGGGGTAGTCCAGGTGTACCGAGGGTGGTTTCCCACACTCACTCCCCGCAAATGCGAGCACTTTTTTCCTTTGTTCTACCACCCTAACCCATTGGTGTATTTAATATACACGCGTTTTAGCTGGACGGATGATAGGACCGGGGTTTAGAAACACGGTTAAAGAGATTCGTGACAATTGTATTGGTGACAATAGGTGACACTTGTATTGGTGACAATAGGTGACACTTGTATTGGTGATAATGTGTGACAATTGTATTGGTGACAATAGGTGACACTTGTATTGGTGACAATGTGTGACAATTGTATTGGTGACAATATTTGACACTTGTATTGGTGATAATGTGTGACACTTTTATTGATGACAATAGGTAACATTTATATTGGTGACAATGAGTGACTTTGTATTGGTGACAATGGATTACTTATTCACGTTCTCTTATACACACACCAATTATTGGTCTGTACTTTGAGTCACGTTTATAAATAAAAGTACAACACCGCCATTTTGTTGCTTCTATGAAGGCATTAGAATATGTCGAGGCCATCTTTGTGGTGGAAACCTCCCGTCTTCTTTATTTCTCTTGGCTAAATGGGACAATGGTGGAGTTGTCTGGCAGTAGGAGCACGAACAGGGGAGGAGGAAGTTACAAATGACAATACGATGTGGTGTGACCCTCTTATTAAATAATATCATTCGTTTCCCGGTCATTTAGTGATCAACTGAAATGTGTGGATTTTAGGCCTTTTGAGAGTGGAAATGTAAACTTTTAAACGAATTACAAGTTTGTTTAGGTACCTGGTCATAGAATATAGTTTGTTTAGGTATAAGGTCATATAATATAGTTTGTTTAGGTATAAGGTCATAGAATATAGTTTTGTGCTCACTCCAGCGAAAGCCAAACTTACGTACTGTTAAAGTTTTTTTTAAATATTTAACCTAACACAACATTTGATTGGCACCATCTCAGCCACCTAGACAGCCCTGTTAATCACGTTTCCTACTTGTTGTGAATTAGAAGATATTCTGCGAAGTGGGTTGCGTCTTAACTTGACGCACCTAAGAACACAAAGCCCTATCACACTTACTGGAATATAAATAGAGGGTAGAAAACGATCAGTTCACCCTGCGAGGCCTCTAGTTCATCCTCTAGTGTCTTATTCAAGACAGACATTTGCCCCCACGGAATTATATCTAGGCCACCCCCCTGGCAGGAAGACTCCTACCGGACATTTCCGGGAGAAAACCAGTTGAAAAAACAAACAACTTCAAGGCCCAAAAAAATATTGTTATGACATTGAAGGTCTATCTTTAATTATCTAAGACTTTATGATTTTTAATTGAATGTTAAATTTTTAAAACTGGCCTAATAAAACTAAATAGGCCTACATTAATATAGAAAATCCTATTTTGACTTTCCGTGACGTCACAGCTAGACAACATGATTAACCTAAATTGAACGTAAGCCCTATTTAAAAACCATAAACTCTCCCTCTTGGAAGAATATTGGACCGAAATGATATTTTAAATGAAAGGGGAATTATTTTACAACTGGAACTAATCCTTAAACCCGGTTGGAAGAAGTATCCGTGAAACAAAAGAGCTTGTATCTCTGTCTGTCAGGAGGTACAGCATCCCGCTATGGGGGCTAGCTTTGAAGAGGACGCTGTCAGGGTAAACAAATGGCAGATATCCTGCTCTCGTTAAGTTGGTAAACATGGCGGAGGGGAAATTAACCGGTGCTTTGTTTTGTTAACTCTACTTCCCGACATCTACCAGAGACTCGTATTAATTACAGGAGCGTGGCACGCCATTTGGTTAGGAGCCGGTGGTAGAGAGCCAGATTGTTTGATCGGTAGCACTCAACAAAGCACGACTTACAAACAAACTTGGAACACACGCAACACTCATTTCCTTGACCTTTAATTAATCACTTTGAAAGGAAATAACCCAATTTCATTCATGATAAATATTTGTACTACGCCGGGAATCGAGCCCGGTTCCTTCAGAGCCTCACATCACCTTCATCCACACCGTAACGTGGACATGCTCTGCCAGCTGAGCTATCCCTGTCCAACAACACCGCAGATGTATACAGTGGCGGATTTAAAAATGTTTGCGCCCCTAGGCACGGTTATAATATGCGCCCTCTCACCCCCAACCCCTAATTTTTATTTTTGCCAAGGGCTTTAGGAAGTTTCGTAGGAAAGAGGTGTTGGGGGAGTTAGTTTTCGATCAAAGATTTCTATGAAAGATAATCAGGTAAGTACAGTACATGCCCTACAGTAGCTTGAGAATTATGAAGAAGGGGGGACTAACCTCAGTTACAAAGCGATTGCAAAATATAGTTATTTAAAAATAAATATTGTCGTTCTGATTTTAACTTGGACTATTTCGATAATGTTTGTCAATCATTTTTAAACATAATTATTAAAAACAAAATATTATAATAAAAATAATGTTTTCTAAAATGTGTCTCCCTCTAGAGCCGCCGCCCCCAGGCCCGTGCCTAGTGGGCCTATACTGTAGATCTGCTTCCGGACGTATATCAATTGTCGTTTGTAAATCCAACTGGGCTAACTCCTAGCTCTGGTTAGTGTCAGAGTTTTGTTTGTGATAGAAAGCTAGTGACAACAGGTTAGTGAAGGAAGGCGCTGATAAACTAACCAAACTGCTCAGGAAGCGTTAGACGCTGAGTAGTGGCATAATACAGTTTATAATACAGTCGTTATACTCCATGTCCAACACATCCTTAGTCGTTATACTCCTTGTCCAACACCTCCTAGTCGTTATACTCCATGTCCAACACCTCCTAGTCGTTATACTCCATGTCTAACACCCCCTAGTTTTTATACTCCATGTCCAACACCTCCTAGTCGTTATACTCCCTGTCCAACACCCCCTAGTTCCTATAGCAGCTCTGCCCACAGTTTATCAGCTGTGTTTATTTCTTTATTTAAACAAGTAAAACTGAGAGAACCAGAGGACTCCATTGTCATTAGAAGGCTCCAGATGTGAAAATATCGGAACAATAACAACTTAATTAGTTTAGCTGAGGGGGAGGGAATGCGAGCTGAGGTCAGTATTTTTAAAGATTTTCTAACAAATTTATTTTTTGCTCAAAATAATACAACTATCGCTTCAGTACAAATGTTTAGTTTAGTGTTCCACACACGGGTGATATCAACAAATTGTTGAATATCTGTCACGAGCGTGGCGGAATTAGATGAGGAGGAACTTTTTAAATGTAGAGAACAAGTTGACATCAGATTCTAGGACACCCTCAACAGATATTCAACAACTGTTGATATCACTCGTGTGTGGAACATTAAACTAAACATTTGTACTGAAGATATATTATTTGTATTATTTTACCCAAAACATTTTTATGTAAAAACTACAAAGTAAACAATTTTATCACTTTCCATACTACCTTATCTCACTTCCTTCTATTCTACATTATCTCACGATTCCTTCTATCCTACATTATCTCACTATTCCTTCTATCCTACATTATCTCACTCTTCCTTCTATCCTACATTATCTCACTTTCTTCAATCCTACATTATCTCACGATTCCTTCTATCCTACCTTATCTCACTTCCTTCTATCCTACCTTATCTCACTTCCTTCTATCCTACATTATCTCACCCTAATCGCTTTTCCATTTCAACCAGAATTTATTTTACTGACGTATTAATTTTATTTTAAATCCCAGCGATAAAAAAGAGTCCAATCTTTGTGTCGATTACTCCGCCTATTTTAGTTGATGTTTGCTGGGACTGTACGAAGAGTGTTGTTGAAATGATTGAGTTATTATTCCCTCCCCTAAGTCCACCGGGCGCAGTTCATGCTAATCACCACAGTGCACTGTTCACTGTCCTGTTATGTGGCGAATTAAAGCATTTGAAAGAGGATTTTCATAACAGTCCCTGCTTGTTTTAAACAACTTATGTCCGAGATATTCCCATGATGCAACTCGCGAGTACGGCACCAATTCACGGCATAGTATACTCTCGGGGGGGTTCAAAGTTTTCTATTCCATCTCAAACTATCATTAGTTGCATTCAGTTTGGAAACGGGTATTATTCGGGACAGTTTTTAAACTAACTTTTACTCAACTGCCTTAATCTTGAGGAGGACGCGTTATATGAATTACCTCCACTATTTTCACTAATGTGAAATAAATACGTTTGTATTTTATAGGAATTATTTTTAAGTTAAGGGCAGAATATAACGTGGGCATGATGTGTGCACGGGGCGACCTTGTTGTAGAGTTGGGCTACTAGCCCTGGTGTCTCATTGCTCGAGTATATTGATGTGAACACGGGGCGACCTTGTTGTAGAGTTGGGCTACTAGCCCTGGGGTCTCATTGCTCGAGTATATTGATGTGAACACGGGGCGACCTTGTTGTAGAGTTGGGCTACTAGCCCTGGTGTCTCATTGCTCGAGTATATTGATGTGAAGACGGGGCGACCTTGTTGTAGAGTTGGGCTACTAGCCCTGGTGTCTCATTGCTCGAGTATATTGATGTGAACACAGACAATTAGGCAGGTACATATCGAACCAGTCGCTTCCAAAACACGTTCAATTAATACTGTGATAGCGCGTTCTGCGTCAATACCGTACAAATATACAGCACTTAAGTCAATTCTTCCTGACTGGACGCAAGACTAGCGTGCCTGACTACTTTGGGGTTAGTACTGATTGCATGCACACAGGAGTGTTACTAAGACATGCACACAGGAGTGTTACTAAGACATGCACTGAGGAGTGCTACTAAGACATGCACACAGGAGTGTTACTAAGACATGCACTGAGGAGTGTTACTAAGACATGCACACAGGAGTGTTACTAAGACATGCACACAGGAGTGTTACTAAGACATTCACTGAGGAGTGTTACTAAGACATTCACTGAGGAGTGTTACTAAGACATTCACTGAGGAGTGTTACTAAGACATGCACTGAGGAGTGTTACTAAGACATTCACTGAGGAGTGTTACTAAGACATTCACTGAGGAGTGTTGCTAGAGCTCAGTAAGTGAATTTATTCTCCCTTTGACTCGTGTTTGCAGTTGTTTAATTTGAATGGAGCTTTGATGGGCAACTATTGAACTAGAAATTTTGAAGGAGGAGCCCTAGAGGATAATTGAGGATGGAGGAGGAGGAAGTGACCTCTGGTCAGAGAGTGTTCTCAACCAGTACTGTGGCGACCAGGTACGGCCTGTCAGCGTCCTCCTCGAGCCGGTATCTGGAGGAACACGACGGTAGGCGCGAGGATGAGACCACCTCCTTGGAGGGAGTGCTTCCTCCTGACGGTAGGATCGTGACCTCAGAGCGTGGGCAGACCTCCATTAAGCGCGCCAAGACGTCCAACGTGTGTGTGAAGGTGACGCAGGGTGTCGTGCGGGCAAGGACGCCAGACGGTGGCAGGAACACGTTGTCCCCTACCTCCGCCACGACGCAGGTGTCCAGGAACTATCTGACGGCGAGCCAGGAGGAGTATCAGGAGTCCAGGAGCGGGTCTAGGATCAGTAGCACCTCCTCCTCCATGGGGCTGTCGGCGGCGTCTCTTTCCATGGAGAGCAAGGACGGACGTCACTGGTTGACGGCGGAGGTGGGGCAGGGCACATACAAGGAGAGCGCCAAGTCCATGGAGAGCCTGAGGCCGGAGGCGGGGACGTCCGGGGGTGGTCAGCACCATCAGCATCGCCAGAGCTTCCTCACGTCATCCGAGCGAGACATGCGACGCGTGGTAGCCACCTCCGTAGAGGCGCGGTCCTTGGAGTCCTTGGAGCGGGAGTTGCGTCTCATGGGCAAGAGGAGAGCGGTGTCCGGTGAAGAAATAGGGGAAGAGGGGGCGCCGAGTGCCGCAGAGAGACGTTCGGGGGTTGTACGCTGGAGAGAAGAGGATGCCGGTACCTCAGCACCTGTCTCTGCCTCCTCCAGGCCTCGTCCCAGGGCAGGACCGACGTCTCACCATCCTGTCCCCGCACAGCCCCATGATCGGCGTCGACATGCTGCACTTCACCGGCGCTTTCACAAACCTCAAGACACGAAGGAAGAAGGCCATCGTCCTCCCAAAACTGATCCTGCCCAGGAGTGAAAGTGAAGTCTTCCTCGAGTGAGTACCAGACTAGACTAGTCCACTTTCCTTCCCCTGACACGTAGTCCGCACTGTATACATCAAGTTCCTCTAGTGCAGTGGCTCTCAAACTGTTTTTAGACTGTACCCCTTGGTCGCGACTAAAAGTCTAGTGTATCCCTAGTATAAAATTCCCCAAATGACAAATGTCTGATATTAAAAAGAGAAAATTTCCCTCAATAACTTCGGAAATTCCCCGCCACACTTGGTTCGCTGGTCATTTTCCCAACTCACCCTTGAGAGCTACTCGCATACCCCAGTTTGAGAATCATTGCTCTAGTGCATGCTCCTTCCCCTGGCACATAGGCACACAGTCCACACTGTATATACCAAGTTCCTCTAATGAAGTGGTTCTCAAACTTCTCTCTCTCTCTCTCTTGCGGCACAGTATGTTCTAGCTGACGTCAGACGCGCATGCGCTGATAGCCCAATAACAGAACATTCTCATGAGAGCCGTCTGCTGGATGTTTGATGAGTTTTGTAATTAGCGATATGTGCTGTATAAAGTTTTGTGCTTATTTATGGTGAGGTTTTGATGTTAAAATGAATTATATTTGGTCAAACGGATAAAAATTACTATTGAATCTGTGAAATATCAAAGTATAAATGAATATTAGAATGAACTAGTTGCAAGTGTAAGTTCCATGCAATCTGCTCCGCCGGCCGTATCGTTACTTGATACAACTCGCAAGTACAGACTGTTACCTGAACTTTAGATTCATGTAGACTTTTCCTGAAAGCTGCCCGATTCCTGAATGTGTGGTGAAAATAGAATAACTCACGTCAGAAACCTAGGGTCCATCTTAAATACTAAGGGCGGTACACACCCCTAAAGATAGAGCTAAAAACGACTGTTGTGTGAAATATTATGAAAACTGCTTAGAATATTACAACGAATCTTTGTATACTACTTATTGAAACCTTGTTCATTAATAACATTAATGTGCTGTTACCGTTACCCACCCCCATTATGTAAAAAAAAGGGGGGGGCTGTAACACTTTTTTCTGCAATAAAATATGTCAGAGTAAGTATTACCAATTTCGACTTAAGATTACAAAACAAGGAGTAAAAATTAACAAAAAAGGTGTTTTAGAGAAACTCTCTAGCTTTCCCCGTTTCCAAGATAATCATGCATGTTTGATTTCAAAGACGGGTGTTAATTCCTGCCAGGTAGGGAGCCAGTATAGCTGACTTCACTGCATGTTGCGCGCATTACTAGTCAAATGGCAAAGTCCACAAACGCAGAAATGACAGACATGGTCACGCTATACGGTGAATTTAGAGGAAACGCAAGAGCAGCTGCAAGGTTGTACCACGATATATATCCTGCGCGACGCCAACCTTATCACCGGACCTTCAGCGACTTCGTGAAGCAGGTACATTTCAGCTACGAGAGAGGAATGTTCGCACTCTAATTGTCGAAGAAGAGGTACTGAATTCTGTGGACGATAACACATCAACAAACACACGTGCCATTGCGCACCGAACGCATGTGTTTCATTCCACAGTATGGCCTGTCATGCATGATCAGCTGTACCACAGACATTGGGGCCAGCAGATTATGCTCCTCGACATGATTTCTACGACTGGTTTCTGCAGCAGGGCGGAGTGGTTCCTGATTTCTCCACTATAGTATTGTTTTCCGATGAGGCGACATTCACCAGAGACGGCTATTTTAATAGTACAAATAGTCACATTTGGGATGACACGAACCCTCATGCAACTGTCATCATGGGCAACCAGCATAGATTTTGTGTCAACATCTGGGCGAGCATTGTGGGTAACTATCTCATTGGCCCTTACCTGATGCCACAACGCTTGACTGGCCATATCTGCTGCCAATTTCTGACATTTACTTTGCCATAATTCCTCGAGAATGTACCATTATCCGTTCGACAACGCATGTGGTTACAACACGACGGTGCCCCACCTCATTTCACAAGATCTGTGAGTGACTACCTCAACACTGCATTTCCCGCCCAATGGATAGGAAGAGGTGGTGTTGCGTGGCCATCACGCTCTCCTGACCTTAATCCGTTAGACTTCTTTCTGTGTGGCTTTATCAAAGCATTGGTGTACAAGACAGCCGTTGAATCCGAGGAAGACCTATTAGCCAGGACAGGTGATAAGGTTCAAGAAACACCACGTGTTTTCGAAAGAGTACGCCAGTCATTGATACGCCGCCTCAATTATTGCAATGACGTTAGGGGCCGCCATTTTGAACACTTGCTATGAATCTGCTTTTGAAGCTAGGAAATAAAACATGCAATAACTACCATTTGTATTTCTTAATTTAGCTTTCAATACTCCAGTGAGTGTAATGAATAAAATCCCACCCAAGTGTGAACTGTGTAAGCATAAGTCATTAATGTAATAAATAGCAACACATCGGAGCTTATGAAGAAGGAAAAGTATCAGAGTTTCTCCATCATAGCACACAAACCAGCCTTGTTTACCAAATGTACGTGATACAGAGTCACACGTGCTGGTAAAAATGGCTAAACGATTGCAAAGCGAAGTAACACTGCGATTCTGGCCGCCTACCTGGCAGCCATTAACACTTGTCTCTGAGCTCAAACCTGCGCGATTATCTCAGAAACGGGGAAAGCTAGACAGTTTCTCCAAGACACCTTTTTTTTTTGTTAATTTTTACTCCACGTTTTGTAATCTTAAGTCAAACTTGGTAATACTTACTCTGACATATTTTATTGCAGAAAAAAGTGTTGAAACCCCCTTTTTTACATGATGGGGGTAGGTAACGGTAACAGCACATTTAGGTTAATAATGATTAAGATTTTTCTAAGTAGTATACAAAGATTCGTTGTAATACCCTTAGCAGTTTTCATAATATTTCACACAACAGTCGTTTTTAGCTCTATATTTAGGGGTGCATACCGCCCTTAATATTTAAGATGGACCCTAGGGTTCTGACGTGAATTATTCTATTTTCACCCAAGGAATAGCCTGCCAAAGTTTGATGCCATGTTTTAGATACACGTTGTATATCATACATAAAATTTGTGTGTTTATATGTAGTATTATTTGAGGTTATTGATATATTGTGCGCCAGCTGCCCAGATATTCATGAAAATGGTTATTTCGAATTGGTTTAGATACCTCTTGGACTTTGAATTAAAAAGGTCATTCTGTATTTATCTTAATATGTCATTGTATTTAAACTTATGTGTATATATTTTGAGTGCATAGCTCTACTACAAACCATTATTATAAACAAAATATACATTTTAATCACTAATACAAGCGCCATGATATACTGGACAACTTTACCTGAAATGTGTAGGTGGAGTAGAATTTGACACTCTTTTGTTTTGTTGTAATTTCATAGTCTAAAATATTATTGAAAATTTTTAAACATCTCGTGGAGTTCGTACGATGAAGCTAAACCTGGTGTTGGATGACGCTATCACCAGTCCAGTACAAACGATTGTTCTGGATCCCGTTCTCAAATTCATCTGTCCTATCCACAACCTTTTTATAAAGTTATCCGATTCATCTGTCCTATCCACAACCTTTTTATAAAGTTCTCAAACTCATCTGTCCTATCCACAACCTTTTTATAAAGTTCTCAAACTCATCTGTCCTATCCACAACCTTCTTATAAAGTTCTCAGACTCATCTGTCCTATCCACAACCTTTTTATAAAGTTCTCAGACTCGTATGTCCTATCCACAACCTTTTTATAAAGTTATCAGACTGTCCTATCCACAACCTTCTTATAAAGTTATCAGACTCATCTGTCATATCCACAACCTTTTTATAAAGTTATCAGACTCATCTGTCCTATCCACAACCTTTTTATAAAGTTATCAGACTCGTCTGTCCTATCCACAACCTTTTTATAAAGTTATCACATTCATCTATCCTATCCACAACCTTTTTATAAAGTTATCAGACTCATCTGTCCTATCCACAACCTTTTTATAAAGTTCTCAGACTCATCTGTCCTATCCACAACCTTTTTATAAAGTTCTCAGACTCGTCTGTCCTATCCACAACCTTTTTATAAAGTTCTGAGGCTCATCTGTCCTATCCACAACCTTTTTATAAAGTTCTCAGACTCGTATGTCCTATCCACAACCTTTTTATAAAGTTATCAGACTCATCTGTCCTATCCACAATCTCCCTAAGGCTACTGTTTTTGAAAGCCAAGGGGATTTGTACCACTTCGCTTCCAAGCGCTTCAATTAAAGTGATGAATCCGCTCCTAACAGAATACGTCCCTCGAGCGTCGTTTGGAACCACGTCCACCCTTCGACGGCAGTACAGCAGCCCCTAGTCTTGGTGGCGGCGCCCACACATATAGACGTATAATAGGTGTCCTGTGCCATATCCTAGACAGTTAGTGACGTCATATGTTTGAAGTAGTAGAGTTCAATGTGGTTGTCCAACATTGTGACGGTTTAACATAACATTATTTGGGACATTTAAAGTTCACTTTCTAAAGCTACTAGCATACGACTTACAAACTAACATAATTTTAGATCAGACGCAATACCTAGTGCCGTTTGTTTGTAAGTCTTACAATACGCACAACAACTACTCCGACCAAAATATGTCGTATTTTGCTATTGATGGGTCGTGCTTTCGCTGCTTTTATTTATAAGAGCAAGCGACTCCACTACACGCCTATGAGCGGTCGAGGCACAGTCGCGACATATTTCGTCAAATCAAGTCTTGGCAAAGTGAAAACACTCCATATAGGTCGTGTTTAATGTGAGTCCCGTTGGGGTCACTGGTGACAGGGACTCTTGAGTTGATGGTCTGGAAGATGAGTTGAGGAGATCACACATCAGATTTAGGGGGAATGCTGGATTACGTTCGCTTGGGTTTTGTATTATCTTCATACCTCAATACTTCTGACGATAATACCGGCTGATAGCGCTGTTCCATCACTACTCTGATGATAATACCGGCTGATAGTGCTGTTCCATCACTACTCTGACGATAATACTGGCTGATAGCGCTGTTCCGTCACTATTTTAGTAGTTGTAAAACACTTAACCCTAGTATAAAGATGAACTAGGGCCAAACGGAATTGAACCGGGCTGTGTTACTTTAGACAATATTTTAGTTATCATGTGACAATTCGGCACTCTCCCTACCTTCCTCTACGGTCTGCTGAGACATGATAGTCGATCGGGATCTTCCCCTGGGAATCTCTCTTACCGCTTTGCTCGAGATCTACAGCATCTTCCTCTCTCTGAGACGATCACTGCTGAGTACAGACGACTACATCCTTTATAATTACCAACCAACAGGTTGTATCGGCATATCATGATCTTGCGGCGGCGGTGGCTCATTTTCTCAACTAATCCACAGTAGATTTATTACAGGACAAGGTACAGTGAGTTGAAACGTGCACCAAATAAGGATTTAAATAGTGAGTGAAGTTTTTCTTTGAGATAATGAAAACCATGTTCTCTTTCTATACATACGATTTATTTGGACAAACCTCCTCGCGCTATGAACGAGGGCTGCACTGGAAGATAGGCTGAGTTATAGATGCGAAATAATTGAGGATACCACTTAAATCCTCTATTTGAACTCTATTTGAAGAGATACACACTAGAGTCGCGATTATCCGGCCTAAAGTGGCGGCATTCCGGTCCGGATAATACAGAATCCGAGTGTAGATAATGTTCACTATGGGTTTGCATTTTTTTTAAATGGTCACAGAACATATAACTTTGTTGTAATAAAATGTGCCCATTTTCTGATTGCTATGTAAAATAGGAAGATAGTAATTGTAGGAGGACGATAAAAATTAAACGAGAAACACATTTTTTAAATATTTACTATGCAGTACTTTATTTTGGAAATGGAATGTCGGCTACAAAGCAAGAACAACAAGTGAGAATAGGGTGTCATATGGAGTACATTTTAAATTCAGTAAAATATGTTTTCTAGTGGATCTGTATCGGATTGTTTATTTTAAAACGCACTTTTTAACACCGAGAACAGGGCCGGATAATCGCGACTTTAGTGTATTTTAGTTTATGAGTTGTAGACCTACTCCCAAGTCTACTTGAATCTACTCTGTGAACCGTGTTGTTGTTTTCGGGAGCACTTTTCAGCGCTTGGCAAATGTTGGGAGGCCAGTACCTCAGAGGTCGTCTCACGCGACACAATTAGACACTGGCCGTCATTCTTAGAGCCGGGCTCAAACTTTGGGACGAATGGCGTTTAAATGTTGGTGACTCGGCCCGGGGAGATGCCTAGATAAGTGGACATAGACTCGAACCCCGACCTTAACATCTGAATCACCAATAACACTTCTCTGTCAACTAAATAGCCAGGGCAATAGTTCAACGTTCTACTAACTGAGCTGCCCAGGTTATGATCATTGTCTAACCACTAAATAGCCAGGGCAATAGTTCAACGTTCTACTAACTGAGCTGCCCAGGTTATGATCATTGTCTAACCACTAAATAGCCAGGGCAATAGTTCAACGCTCTACTAACTGAGCTGCCCAGTTTATGATCCACGCTCAACCGACATTAAAAGTCTCTCATGGAATGTTTTGAGCATTGCCATTAAAATGTGCCGCTGATGACCGACCCGCTGAGCTGCTGGCGTCTGGGGGTAGCAGGGGGTAAGTGAAATCTACTGTCGAGTCCCGCCTCACTCGAGTATAGGGCGAGACTAGTGACGTCATGCGGTGTCCTTGAGCGGTCTCTTTGTACTTTTTAACAGAGCACATTTTCACAAATTATTTTATTACATAAAACACATTGCTAATTAAATCTTACGAAACCTCGTAACTATGGTAACAGCCTCGCCGGTCTATGGTAAACACCAGCTCAGGGTCTTTAGGTTGGAACAACACTACCCGCTATGCCTCCAGATATTGCCAACTTGGACGAGGTTCAAGGGAGACCTGAGTCATTAGTGCAGGTTACTGAGGTAATCACAGCCGTGTACTCAGTGGCTTAGCTAATGTTAGTGTTAGTGGCCAACTTTGACGAGGTTCAAGGGAGATCTGAGTCATTAGTGCAGGTGACTGAGGTAATAACAGCCATGTACTCAGTGGCTCAGCTAATGTTAGTGTTAGTGGCCAACTTGGACGAGGTTCAAGGGAGATCTGGGTCATTAGTGCAGGTGACTGAGGTAATAACAACCGTGTACTCAGTGGCTCAGCTAATGTTAGTGTTAGTGTTAGTGGCCAACTTGGACGAGGTTCAAGGGAGATCTGGGTCATTAGTGCAGGTGACTGAGGTAATAACAGCCGTGTACTCAGTGGCTCAGCTAATGTTAGTGTTAATGTTTTGTTAGTAAAGCACTAACACATGAAATATAATAGTCCTAATGGACTTCTAGCCTCTATTACCCTCCATGTAGAGCTATCATTTGAAATTCCCAACCAGAATGAGTTCCAAATAAAATAATTACTAAGTCCTGTCTAACAAAGTCTTCGTAATATGTTTTAAAATCGAGTTAAAAGTTTCTATGAATAATTGTTGTCGTTGTTTATCGAAATGATGAGGACATTGACAAATGACAACTTCAACCCGGACAAAGGAAGGAAGTTGTAGGCCTACTGCGATCAAAACCACGAGATACAGGTTTCTATTAAACTGTGTTGGTTAGATTGGGCAACATCGCGCTATTTCCAGTAATGGACCATTCATTTACTCTGTAAGCTGTAAGGTAACAAACTTACCTTGCCTGTTTCCACTATGGTGTAGTTTATAAGATAGGACCCTATTGTAATGAGTCAAGGTAAGACTACTACCTGCCAACTCATGTGTATAGATTCAATCCAAAGGATAATAGAATATCTAGGTTCTAGGGGACGAGCAAGTGCTGATAGACAATCTCACATTCTAGCCATGCAATACCTGTATCGGGGGGCACGCGGACCTAACGTCAGACTCATCCAGTCTGGTTTACTGGTGACAAGGATGTCTGGGTTCAAACCCCAGCCGGATACATTTAGGGTGTTTCTTCCTAAATTTCGTACCCCTCTCTACCACGTGGGTTCAGGTATATTTCCTCTAAATTATACCTTCCACATGCCTACTATCTCGGCCGGGCAGTGAAACGTGTAGCAAGCAAACAAACCGTTTGTTATGGTTTTTGTTCATTTACAACTCAAACTAAATCTGAGTGTGATATTAATAATGGTTTCCTGAGATATTTCCGGTCAGCTAGCGTTGCGGTTTGCAATAAACCGGCCTTATTTAGGTCGACTTGTTGATAAACTAAATAACGTGTTCAGTGAAATTCTAGTCCGTAAGTGTTGGGGTGAAATGACAGTCCCCACATGTTAATTAGCGCCGCACTAGTGGGCTAATTAGTGTCAATACCAGGCCGGCTGCAACACAGACAAGTGCTAGGAAACAACTTGTACCGTGGCTACAAACTATCATCGCTACAAACCTCCGCCACCTTAAGAGAGTTTATATACAATTACCCCATTTTACCTGTAAGTCAGTGCCTTGTGTGAACACTCCACGCACGTCAACACAGAACACTGCTCATTGCTCGAGTTTGGCTAGGAAACAAGATTGAAGTTGCTAAGTGGCGTGTGACCCCTGTTCGCTTGTACGTATCCCCGAGTTCTAGACGCTGCGCAGGCGCTAAAGCTTGGGGAAAAGAGCCAGAAGCGCTATCACGTGTGTCTCCCTACCCCCTCATGGTCATCCTCACGACGCTGTGCGCAGGTGACGATGAAAGGGCCATTTCTGACTTGCTGTGAATGACTTCATTGGTCATGTGATATATTTATACCAAATTTCCCCGCTGTTCAAACTCTAATATAAGCTAGTACTCAGAATGGAACTTTACTCTTTGATGCTAATAGGAAATAGGGACTTACAACATGTAAGTGATCGTTATTTTGGAGAAGTTTTTTATATATTTTTTTTATTGAAAACTAGGCATCGGTTAAATTTAGTCAAAATTATATAAGGATTAAATTTGAATATTATGAGCTTTTTTCTAACTAAATTTAATTTCTATTAGTATTTGTTTTGGGTAGTGACATATTTTGGTCTTAAACCTTTAGGATCCGAGTTCAGATGATTATCGTATGAGAATAAATCGGCGTTGAGGACTATGTTAATTCCATGTTATTTGTTTTACATTAATATTAAGCAAAACCCTAACTCCCTTAACGTCATTTGTCGATTGCTCATCTTTATCAATGTTAAGATAGCTAGGTCTGGATACTTGGGCTTGGCATATTTGAGAATAGGTCAAATAAAGATCCCTAGCTATCTCCATTTTTTATTTTTTGTGTTGCAACCTTTTCTCTATGGCTGGTTTCTTGAACGTACATGGCACGTACTTTCTAGTATCCTGAGTGCTTTGTGAAAACGGTTGAAACTCACACAGAGGTATTTGGTAAAACATTGTAAATACAAATAAATATCTGGTTACTGTTTGCATATTGTGAGGGCTGGATGATTGAGCGTCGCTATTTAGTCCCCTTCCCTTCCACGTGGTGACACATACAAACACCTTCTGCTGGTACTTGGAGCCAGCTCAAATAAGGCTACAAGAATACCAGACTAAGAACTATGACAGGAGATCACCAGACAGAGAACTATGACAGGAGGAGATTACCAGGCAGAGAAATATGACAGGAGGAGATTACCAGGCCGAGAACTATGACAGTAGTAGATTACCAGGCAGATAACCATGACAGGAGGAGATTACTAAACAGAGAACTATAACAATAGGAGATTACCAGGCCGAGAACTATGACAGGAGGAGATTACCAGGCCGAGAACTATGACAGGAGATTACCAGGCAGAGAACTATGACAGGAGATTACCAGGCCGAGAACTATTACATGAGGAGATTACCAGACAGAAAACTATGACAGGAGGAGATTACCAGGCAGAGAACTATGACAGGAGGAGATTACCAGACAGAGAACTATAACAGTAGGAGATTACCAGGCAGAGAACTATGACAGGAGATTATTCCCTTTGATCATATCATCTTTAACGATAACTATCAGCAATCTACACTAAACGTGTCAGCTATCTACACTAGACATGTCAGCTATCTACCCTAGACGTGTTAGCTATCTACCCTAGACGTGTCAGCAATATACCCTAAATCTGTCAGCAGTCTACCCTAGACGTGTCAGCAATATACCCTAGATCTGTCAGCTATCTACCCTAGCCGTGTCAGCAGTCTACCCTAGATATCTTTGTACAGTATATGATGTATCGGACGTTATTTGATGTTGTTCCAAATGGAGGTGAGTTGAGGGGAGGGGGGGAGGTCTTGAGAGTCTGATCAATATCACACACACACACACACGTCAGATCTCACATGTCTTGTGAGGAGCTGTGTAAACACATCCTTCACCCCGAAACCTCGACTACCTGCGGCCTGACCAGACGTTCAATTCGTATAGAGCGCACGCGTCAAGACCTCTCATGTATATCAGTGGCCCGGGAGGCAGACTACCATTCACGAGAGTGAGGGGCCATTCATTAGCTTCTGAGACAGCTCTGAGATCCAACCGGGATTGGAAGCCTAGTCTTTTGGTTGTCGGGGATCGCCTGGGGGCCCTTCAACATCCACCGTCGTTTGACTGTCTCAGAGAAGGGAGGCGTGAATCCCATTTGACCAATACTAGCGTCAACTGATTCCGGAGATATATGCATGAATCCCCATTTGACCAATACAAGCGTAAACTGATTCCGGAGATATATGCATGAATCCCCATCTGACCAATACAAGCGTAAACTGATTCCGGAGATATATGCATGAATCCCCATCTGACCAATACAAGCGTCAACTGATTCCGGAGATATACGCATGAATTCCCATTTGACCAATACAAGCGTAAACTGATTCCGGAGATATACGCATGAATCCCCATTTGACCAATACAACATCAAAGTAATTTGTGCAGTTCCCTATTTTTTTAATTTTTTTTTCTATTTGGGACAGTTATAACTTTTCAGATACGACTTTGTTTTCCGGATGGAAGAAATTATCAGGAACTTATCCTCCACTTATTATCTGTATCCATCCTCTGCTTTCTTTCGTACTATATTTCTTTCTGGTCCGACTGTTGAACATATCTGCCAGGTCTCCAGTGCAACAGATCTGTAGCAAACCACGACAATAGAGGGGTATGGGAGGACATGCGAGGGCGACAGTAATTGGGTGATAATTCAATTAACAACTCGACAAGTTTGGTTCAACGGAGTACGCCAACCTCTCACAGGTAGCAGCACTCCCCTCCACCCCCGCCCGCTCTTTAACAACATGCTCACTTGGATTATAGACTGGTCCTAATATCACTCCACTTACATACTAACTTAACTTAGGTCAGCACCACCTCCATCAATGATCTGAAAATTTTCATTTCTAATCGCCATTGTTTAGTTGAATTTTATTTTCAGAATATCACAATAAGATAGTTGTAATAATTGTAAGGTTTGATCAAGTATTCGCCAACTACTACTTCCACTCCTCTCACTCTACCTTCTTAGTAGTTCTCAAGCCGCCACTGCGGGATGTTCTCGTGTGTCCGTGTGTAGCCATTTGATCTGTTGTTGATTTGTGACTGAATCCTAAAAGTGTCTCATTCCTCGATAGCGACTCGCACTACTGTTCTACACATCTCCCCCGTGTATATGACATGTGTGTAGCCTGTACACATCCACCACGTGTGGAGATTGTCTCCATACTCGAGACTGTCATGTATTTGTTTGTCTGTTGCAGGTGAGTAGAGCAATACAATCTCTTTACTGCGAGCACAGGTGTGGTTTGTTCCGGAGTGGTGAGTACTAGCTCAACATAGCTGATAGAGGTGAGTACTAGCTCAACATAGCTGATGGAGGTGAGTACTAGCTCAACATAGCTGGTGGAGGTGAGTACCAGCTCAACATAGCTGATAGAGGTGAGTACTAGCTCAACATAGCTGATGGAGGTGAGTACTAGCTCAACATAGCTGGTGGAGGTGAGTACCAGCTCAACATAGCTGATAGAGGTGAGTACTAGCTCAACATAGCTGATGGAGGTGAGTACTAGCTCAACATAGCTGGTGGAGGTGAGTACCAGCTCAACATAGCTGATAGAGGTGAGTACTAGCTCAACATAGCTGATGGAGGTGAGTACTAGCTCAACATAGCTGGTGGAGGTGAGTACCAGCTCAACATAGCTGATAGAGGTGAGTACTAGCTCAACATAGCTGATGGAGGTGAGTACTAGCTCAACATAGCTGGTGGAGGTGAGTACCAGCTCAACATAGCTGATAGAGGTGAGTACTAGCTCAACATAGCTGATGGAGGTGAGTACTAGCTCAACATAGCTGGTGGAGGTGAGTACCAGCTCAACATAGCTGATAGAGGTGAGTACTAGCTCAACATAGCTGATGGAGGTGAGTACTAGCTCAACATAGCTGGTGGAGGTGAGTACCAGCTCAACATAGCTGATAGAGGTGAGTACTAGCTCAACATAGCTGATGGAGGTGAGTACTAGCTCAACATAGCTGGTGGAGGTGAGTACCAGCTCAACATAGCTGATAGAGGTGAGTACTAGCTCAACATAGCTGATGGAGGTGAGTACTAGCTCAACATAGCTGGTGGAGGTGAGTACCAGCTCAACATAGCTGATAGAGGTGAGTACTAGCTCAACATAGCTAATAGATGTGAGTACTAGCTCAACATAACTGATGGAGGTGATTACTAGCTCAACATAGCTGATAGAAGTGAGTACTAGCTCAACATAGCTGATAGAAGTGAGTACTAGCTCAACATAGCTGATGGAGGTGAGTACTAGCTCAACATAGCTGGTGGAGGTGAGTACCAGCTCAACATAGCTGGTGGAGTGTGAGTACCAGCTCAACATAGCTGATAGAAGTGAGTACTAGCTCAACATAGCTGATGGAGGTGAGTACTAGCTCAACATAGCTGATAGAAGTGAGTACTAGCTCAACATAGCTGATGGAGGTGAGTACTAGCTCAACATAGCTGATAGAGGTGAGTACTGGCTCAACATAGCTAATAGATGTGAGTACTAGCTCAACATAACTGATGGAAGTGAGTACTAGCTCAACATAGCTGATAGAGGTGAATACTAGCTCAACATAGCTGATAGAAGTGAGTACTAGCTCAACATAGCTGATAGAGGTGAGTACTAGCTCAAAATAGCTGATGGAGGTGAGTACTAGCTCAACATAGCTTATAGAGGTGACACTAGCTCAATAACACTATCCAGGTCAGACAATAACACTATCCAGGTCAGACAATAACACTAGCCAGGTCAGACAATAACACTAGCCAGGTCAGACAATAACACTTGCCAGGTCAGACAATAACACTAGCCAGGTCAGACAATAACACTTAGCCAGATCAGACAATAACACTAACCAGTCAGACAATAACACTAACCAGTCAGACAATAACACTAGCCAGGTCAGACAATAACACCGAGATAATCCCTCCACACGATAAAGATGTTGGATCCAACCTCCATACTACCTCTCGCAGCCTTGACCATTTTTTGTTCCACTGGGGCTAAAAATAAGTTTGACTATGTAATGGCGGCCACTGTTTTAACATCCTCAGATCTTGTTCTTCCTGTTTATAGTTCGTTTTGTTTTGTACTACAATCATTATCTCATCTGAAGGTGTAGATCTTGCACTTCCTGTTTATAAAATATGTTTCAATCGTAGACAAATCCCCTCTAGTACCAACACAATACATTACTAGTACATCGCTAATACATGACTAGTTTAGACAACTAATGATAGATTAACTAGCCAAGCTATTATAGCTGTTATAGCCGCCTGCATCTAAATATCATATTCTTTGAATTTTAAAATGGCACAGGAGTAGTTAACTCGTTCATATTATTATTTCTAGAGTTCACTAGCTGGGTGAATTCTAGATTAATGATTATGGATCTGTTCCAACTTCTAGATGGCAGAGTTTATTATTCGTATAGTATTTTATGTTAATGGCCCTATCAGGGATTTAATTGAAGCACCTTAGTTGCTGTTTCAGGTTAAGTTAGACGCGACAACGCTGACGTAAATGTTATATTCTTTTCGCAAAGCGCATGGTCAAATGCGAGTGTCAGGCTCTAAATTCTTGTTTTTATAACTCAGAAATATTTGAGCTGAAACAGCAAGTTTGTTTCAGAAAATATAATTTAAAATTTCCTTCTTCTCCTTGGCTGCTAATTACAAATGTTTGTCTGAAGTTTCTTGTCTGCCTCTTTCTAAAGAATTCCTAGTTAAAATAACTGTTTATAAAACTCTTAATGCACTTATCCAACATTTCACAGGTAAACCAGCAAAGAAAGATCAACCCGCTGGTCATTTTCAGATTATTCTAATGAGATTGTTACGGTTCAGGGGAAGAGAGGAGGTGATTAACGGGAGGATGAGGGTAGAGTAGACGTGGGAAGGATGGAAAAAAAACCAACTCTGTAGACGTGTGTGATGGACGTTTGATGAGAAGTTTGTTCTTCTTGACGTGTGTGATGGACGTTTGATGAGAAGTTTGTTCTTCTTGACGTGTGTGATGGACAGCGCGACCATAGCGTGGGGTTGTAGAGACTCACCAAACAGCGCGACCATAGCGTGGGGTTGTAGAGACTCACCAAACAGCGCGACCATAGCGTGGGGTTGTAGAGACTCACCAAACAGCGTGACCATAGCGTGGGGTTGTAGGGACTCACCAAACAGCGTGACCATAGCGTGGGGTTGTAGGGACTCACCAAACAGCGTGACCATAGCGTGGGGTTGTAGGGACTCACCAAACAGCGTGACCATAGCGTGGGGTTGTAGGGACTCACCAAACAGCGTGACCATAGCGTGGGGTTGTAGGGACTCACCAAACAGCGTGACCATAGCGTGGGGTTGTAGGGACTCACCAAACAGCGTGACCATAGCGTGGGGTTGTAGGGACTCACCAAACAGCGTGACCATAGCGTGGGGTTGTAGGGACTCACCAAACAGCGTGACCATAGCGTGGGGTTGTAGGGACTCACCAAACAGCGTGACCATAGCGTGGGGTTGTAGGGACTCACCAAACAGCGTGACCATAGCGTGGGGTTGTAGGGACTCACCAAACAGCGTGACCATAGCGTGGGGTTGTAGGGACTCACCAAACAGCGTGACCATAGCGTGGGGTTGTAGGGACTCACCAAACAGCGTGACCATAGCGTGGGGTTGTAGGGACTCACCAAACAGCGTGACCATAGCGTGGGGTTGTAGGGACTCACCAAACAGCGTGACCATAGCGTGGGGTTGTAGGGACTCACCAAACAGCGTGACCATAGCGTGGGGTTGTAGAGACTCACCAAATGGCGCGACCATAGCGTGGGGTTGTAGGGACTCACCAAACAGCGTGACCATAGCGTGGGGTTGTAGAGACTCACCAAATGGCGCGACCATAGCGTGGGGTTGTAGAGACTCACCAAATGGCGCGACTCTGAAGAGGAATTGGGAAGAACGAATAATTAACTTGTTTAATTAAATTTAATTTCTCTCTTTGAACTGTGTACATTTATTTACTTAAAAATTATACTTGTACTAAAACAAATATTGCTCCAGTAGTAACACAAAGTTTAATTTTCTTCATATGGTGATATCAACATTTGTTGAATATCAGTAATTACTCATTAGCATAGCAGCGTTATATGAAGATAAAAAGTTGTCAATAAATTCCAGGACACCCTCGACAGATATTCAACAACTGTTGATATCACCGAGTGAAGAAAATTAAACTCTTTGTTTCTACTGGAGAAATCTTTTATTCAATTTGAAAAAAAAAAAAGTTTTTCTATAAAAACTTGAGAAACTCTGCACTATTCTTGAGTCGCTTACATCCCCACCTTTACATCCATTCTCCTCATCCTGTTCCCCTGAGTTGAATATTTTATGACTCTTTAACTCAGCACACCAGCACTAAAGCGTAGTACCAACTTAATATGATAAAATAAATAAATGTGAACTGTTCCCTCCAAGTCTCCGGTGAAACTGTGACAAGTTGTTTCAGTTGTTCAAAGTCAAGGTCACGTGCTCAGCCTCTCTGACCTCCAATTTTGGGTCACACTTCACTCTCCTGTTGGAGTTTGATTGACGGCCGGACCAGTTATTGATTGTCCGAGCCACTGAGGGGACGAGGGGAATTAATCACGCGAGATAAATGAAATGTTCGATTCCGCCATTTTGACGGTTTCCAAACTGCCGGATTAACAAACCGAGTGTTGTTACGTTGGTGCTTCAGAACTGTTTGTAATGTTGGTTCCACTGGCAACAACTATCAACGGCTTGCTTTCAAGGGTAGGGTGGTTTAGAGACATTGTACCCGCATCAGCTTGGAAATTGAGGAGAAAAAACCACCTCCAGAGCATACATGCGGCATCCTCCATCCACCGTTGTCTATGTTCTATGTTCTATGTTCTATGTTCTTTGTTCTAGCCCGTATTGTAATATTGACGATGGTTTGATCTGCAAGTGAACAAAGAGAAGGTGTTTCATGAAACACACCTCCTGAATGTTGTTTAACCACACTTCACGGTGTTGTGTTCAGCCGTGTTTGGTGGTTTGACTTTCTTCCCTCCTTCCAGGTTCACAAGGCTGGTTCTGTGAGAACCTTTACAAGTGTCCCAGGATCTCAGAGAATGTGTCCTAAACATGGAGTGGATTGAACCAGGGTTCTAGCTATCTGCTCCATTATGTGTGCAAACAGGACTCGGGAGATTGGCTGGCTGCCTTCCATTGGGCGTCCGATGCTTGTTTTCATATCCCTGAGCCCGCCTGGTAGAACAATCAGTAGCGACCCTCAATATATTACTGGGTAATACCTCTCACAGGCTTAAACACTCGTAATTCATGTCACTGTTAAACGGAATAATATACAGTGTTGCAGAAATAATGATGGAAAGAAGAGAATCGCATTTCACCAAACAGCATCAATGAAATAATATACAATGTTACAGAAACATTGAGATAAAAGTCCCATCTCCGTCAACCAAAAAGCGTAGCAACCAACTCCCGATTTCCGAAACTTCCATTTAAAAAGAAACATATTTGTTTATAGCTCGGAAACTATCGGTTTTTATAGAAATATGTTTCGAATAAAAGGTATTTTATTTTTAACAGTCGTACAACATTTTAATGGTAAGTTATTTCGTATCTCGGATAGTTGCGGAGATATGATCAAAGAGATATTCCGCATATGTAAGGTAAGTACCCTCTTTACGTCATTTTCCCGGGAAAATGAGATTCGTCATTTGTTTGCGATGTTAACCCGGTGTATAAATAAGTTAGAACTGAGCCGCGTTCGAGAAAATAGCTTCCTTTCTCTCTATTTTCTCCGTCACACTTAATTTTAGAGTTGAATATCTTATTCCAAAAACCCCTTCTTGGGAACCTTATGAAGACTCCAGATAGCAAGTTTTAGCCCTATTGGTAAAATGGTACAGGCTCTAGGCCTACAGACATGGGGGTCATGGAACTCTCGAATTAGTGATTTTTTTAACGATCAAAATACTTTCTCCCTCCGAGGGGTTGATATGAATGAAACAAGTCAGTAGTTTTCTAGTAATTATGAACACACTTTGTGTAACACTTTCATCGTGTAGTCTATATAAAAGTATTCCTGCAGTCTATGTTTCATAATCTTGACTTTAAAAAAACGCTATCATACATCTTTACCACCCAGTTTAATGTTTAGTGCACAATTCCTTCCTTCCTTTGTTGTTTGTTGTTGTTGTTGTTGTTGTTGTTGTTGTAACGGATGTATATAATTACTCTTAATTTGTTATTCTGTGGCCTTGTAATACGGAAAAACACAAATTATGTAGCTTTGTTTTTTATACATCTTTAGTTTTTTTCGTTAAGGTGCGGCAGAAGTGAGCGCGAGTAATTTTACAGTTTTTATAGCATTAAATTTGTTTGGCCAAAATAAATCAAATATTTCTCCAGTAGCAACATGGAGTTTAGTTTTCTGCACATGCTGATATCAACAGTTGTTGATTAGCTGTCAAGGGTTTTCTAGAATTTTGTCAAAACATTTTCTCTTTGTTTAAAAAGTTTTAACAAAATTCCAGGACATCCTTGACAGATAATCAACAACTGTTGATATTAGCATGTGCAGAAAACTAAACTCCATGTTGCTACTGGAGAAAGATTTGATTTATTTTGGCCAAACAAATTTAATTCTATAAAAACTATAAAATTACTCGCGCTCACTTCTGCCGCACCTTAAGGCACACTGTACCAGATGTACTGTATTTCCTCTTGTAAAGTAACATTCTTGTGATCGTTAAAAATATCTAATTCGACATTTTGATAAATGTCGATGTTTTATGACCCCTCATCCCCCCAAAAAAATAATGTTTTTCGTGATCTTCCGTTTGTCCGTCTGTATCTCAACCTAGAGTCGCAACCGATTTACCAATCGGGCTAAAACTTGGTAGCTAGGTTTTTTTTTTTAAGATTCCCCAGAGGTTTTTTTTTAATTATATTATTCAAATCCTAGAATTAAGCTTAGTCAGAAAAGTGAGAACATCGATTTTCACGAGATTTGCTCAAACTATTTTGAATAAAATTCGAATCCAGGCAGGGTTTTACATTTCAAGCAAAATTACGCAACTCGTTTATCCGTGAAAATGATTTAGAGGGTACTTTACATCAGCAGATATATCCAATTTTGATATATCTACAAATCTTTGAGCTAGAATAACTCTCGTCATAGAGCTATTTATAGTAAAAAAACTTTAATTTGAAGGATATTTTTATAAAATCAATATTTTCTGAGATATTAGCAACCAAATATATTTTAAAATAAAGATCTAGAACATGAGGGGTTGATTTCTATTATATTTGGTAGACCGAGATGTCCCTCTCTTCTCATTGTTTCTGTAACAGTGTATACCATTTGTTTCACATATATTACTAGCTTTATGTAAATATTTGATGTTTTAGGTAAAGGGGTGCAAAAGTTGGGCGGTGCTTCTTATCAATTACTATAAACAATTTGTTTATAAATCTAAAAATGAACAATAACAGCGTATCTTTAAAAAAAAACATACATTATCACGTCTGTCTTATCTACCGCATATGACGTGAAATGTTTATAGAAAACATTTCAGCACTAGCCTCAGACAGCTGAAATAGACCTGGTATTTCACTCAGACAACTGAAATAGACCCGGTATTTCACTCAGACAACTGAAATAGACCCGGTATTTCACTAAGACAACTGAAATAGACCCGGTATTTTCACTCAGACAGCTGAAATAGACCCGGTATTTCACTCAGACAACTGAAATAGACCCGGTATTTCACTCAGACAACTGAAATAGACCCGGTATTTCACTCCATCCTCGCTACTGAAAACACGCACATCTCGTGTGATCCTGGCCTAAGTGGTTTTCCAACCAGGATTGAAATGTCCATGTAAACGTAGCCTTAAGGAGGGTCCCGGGGTGTAATCCTGGCGAGGACGACGGGAAGCTGTAGCTTGCATGACAATGTGGATCGTTGTCCTGGCAACCAAACACACAACTCGATACCCAGCGCGGGGAATGAAGGTCAACCAGGGAGGGGTAAAAATAGGGTACAATTTACTATGATCCACTTTGCAATTTCGAAAATATGAACAGCCACATGTTTGGCTGTAATGTACCCCCAACTAGCTTCCCCGAGGGGAAGGGGAAGAGGGGTTTTAAAGGGGGGGTCACGACGTGCTATGAATGGTGAATAGTTGGCTTCAATGAAATAGTATTCGAGCGTTCCTTGTGATCGATATAAAGAGAAAATATTAGTATTCCGACTAGCACTAGAAGAAGAGTCAGATGTTATTCATGTTCCAACTAGCACTATGAAGAAGAGTCAGAAGTTATTCATGTTCCAACTAGCACTAGAAGAAGAGTCAGAAGTTATTCATGTTCCGACTAGCACTAGAAGAATAGTCAGAAGTTATTCATGTTCCGACTAGCACTAGAAGAAGAGTCAGAAGTTATTCGTGTTCCGACTAGCACTAGAAGAAGAGTCAGAAGTTATTCATGTTCCGACTAGCACTAAAAAAAGAGTCAGAAATTATTCATGTTCCAACTAGCACTAGAAGAAAAGTCAGAAGTTATTCATGTTCCAACTAGCATCAGAAGAAGAGTCAGAAGTTATTCATGTTCCGACTAGCACTAGAAGAAGAGTCAGAAGTTATTCATGTTCCAATTAGCACTAGAAGAGGAGTCAGAAGTTATTCATGTTCCAACTAGCACTAGAAGAGGAGTCGGAAGTTATTCATGTTCCAACTAGCACTAGAAGAGGAGTCAGAAGTTATTCATGTTCCAATTAGCACTAGAAGAAGAGTCAGACGTTATTCATGTTCCGACTAGCATTAGAAGAGGAGTCAGAAGTTATTCATGTTCCAGCTAGCACTAGAAGAAGAGTCAGAAGTTATTCATGTTCCAACTAGCACTAGAAGAAGAGTCAGAAGTTATTCATGTTCCGACTAGCACTAGAAGAAGAGTAAGAAGTTATTCATGTTCCAACTAGCACTAGAAGAAGAGTCAGAAGTTATTCGTGTTCCAACTAGCACTAGAAGAAGAGTCAGAAGTTATTCATGTTCCAACTAGCACTAGAAGAAGAGTCAGAAGTTATTCATGTTCCAACTAGCACTAGAAGAAGAGTCAGAAGTTATTTGTGTTTCAACTCACTTTTAAAATGTTTATTCTGTAATGAAACAGACCCGACTCAATGTTGACATTTTCCCTGGTTTCACAAACAATAAACATAAATATCCAATAAGAGGCTCTCACCACTGTTTATTCTCGTGGAGTGGTCTTCATGATTTATTTTCTTTATGTTACAGTACATTCTATGTTACCTGGCTCTATAAAACATTGTAGGTCACCTGGATGTAGATCAAATATATTTTGTCATGTTGTTTAATTTATTAATGAGTTTACAAATCTATTATTTATTCCCTCCAACCATGTGACGTGTCTTTGTATTTTCAAAACTATGGTCACCAGTTAATATTCCCATACAAGTTTATCTACGTTAGATACTACAATAAATTCACCCTCTTTATAACAGGTACACTCCTATTAAAACATAGTTGTCGCTTTTTAAAATCAGTCCTTGCTTCACTCTCAAGTATTTGTAGGTAGCGATAAAAAGGAACTGAAGCTTTCGTTTGAAACGAAACAAAAGACTACTGCGGGGCGCTTGGTGTGTAAGAACCGGGAATTGAACCTTCTCCAAGAATAAGAATAATTATTGTCCAAGGTCAGCAGAGGAGATATTTGTACATCTCTGGCTTGGCTGAGGCTGGCGACATTAGGCACTTGACACTTGGTGTTCTCTCTCTCTGTCTGTCTGTCTGTCTGTTTCTCACAGACCACGAGTCCTCCTGGTCTTAGCTCGGATTGGCGTACACACATTTAGGAGCCTGTGTTACTTTGATCGATATGCAGTAACATATAACAGCAGTGCAAGTCTGCAGACAACATCTTTATCTGGAATATATGTCTCTTGTTACAAGTTTGCAGACAACATCCTTATCTGGAATATATATCCCTTGTTACAAGTCTGCAGACAACATCTTTATCTGTAATATATGTCCCTTGTTACAAGTCTGCAGACAACATCCTTATCTAGAATATATGTCCCTGCAGACATCACTAAGTGGGGTTCCAGGTGCTGTTAGCCCCTCTTGGGCTAGACCACCAACTGTTCGAACATGTACCCCTGGTGTTGGGTCCCTCGGTCCCGGGATCTCCGTGCGTGTGTAAGGAAGCGATCACTAGAGCACGCTCCAAGACGAATGAACCGCAACAGTTGGCGGCAAAGATAAACAGTCATCTGGGCACGTTTCTCTGAGAGGTACATTTGTCGTGTCATGTTGGCAGCGCTCCTGTGTGTTCTCTTCTGGAGAGATGTTCTAGGTTAGCTAAGGTCCCAATTGGTCTAGGAGTGTATCCATCACTCATTGGGAGAGTCAGATGGGAAGTCTCAGGCGCTAATAGCCCTGTTCTTTGGCACAGCTTCTAGACACAAAGAGCACAGCTTCTAGACATAAAGAGCACAGCTTCTAGACATAAAGAGCACAGTCTCTAGACATAAAGAGCAAAGTCTCTAGACATAAAGAGCACAGTCTCTAGACATAAAGAGCACAG